>JAODAL010006812.1:17500-130229 GCA_025379985.1 Phyllomedusa bahiana
ACCCGCTGCGTTAACTTTTTTCACAATTCTCCCTAACAGTTACCTGTAACATAGCCATGAACGCAGTGTGAGCCCACCCTAACCCATTGTTCAGCATCTCAGATTTGTATTAAAAAAAAAAAAAAAACTCATAATAAGGTAGAAAATAAAAAAGAATTCATAACCCCCTCAACATCTCCAGCAGCTCCTGTTCCAAAACTGCCCATGAATCATAGGCTGTAGCAGGTCATCACAATGGACATTCATTAGCTGCATCAGTCACGTGTTCATGTCAAAAGCAACCATGTGCAGAGAGTGTTGGGACCTGAGAAGCATTAGAACAAAGCGGCACGGGATCAGTAAGGTGAATAGGACGTCTATGATTATTTTACACAATTCGGAGCTACATTTAAAACATTTTTAAAGCACAGATACCCCCTTTAGAAGATGTGCTAACGTCTTTGTGCAAGAAACCACAGGATATTTTAAGAGGTCTTCTGGAGTCCATACCTCGACAGGTCAGAGCTGTTTTGGCAGTATCAGGGGGACCTACACAGTATTGGGCAAGTCCAGGTTATGGCTGACTGATGTATATAAAATCTACGACCTTCACGCGTTTCTACTTATTTCACTGTTTGACCAAATCCCTGAAACAGTTAAACTGTATCTGCATCTGCTGCATACCTGGAAATGAAGCTTAAGTGGCTATCCCAATGAAGAACAAGATTAAGATTCTGTATAAATTCCCATCAGCGAAATGAATCAAGATTCCATATATAATGATTCGCCGTCTGCCCATTTCCAATGGCACTTAAGGTAGATGTCATGAAAGGCACCTTATAAATGATGGGCACAAATACCTGTTCAAAGCGTAAAAGTGATCAGGGATATGTGGATTTTGCTCATCTATGGCAGGCAATTCCATCTCAGACAGCCACACAGATTTCAAAATGTCTCATAAAATAAATGAGTTGTGACAAAAATTCTAATGGAAAAATGAATGTTTTGCATTTAAGTGCTTGCAAGTAAAAAGCAGATGGCAAAAAGGGGGAACGATAGCAAATTAAGTCAAATCAAGTTAGAAAAGAAGAGGTTTTAAAAAGAAGAATCTGCATGTGAAGCTTGATTATTAAAGGGAATAGACAGTAAAAATGGAGTCTCCTATAGTAATCACTTCTCGTGCGGTCTTTCACAACGGCTGTTTGTATAGAGGGCTCATCGGTTTTCCTGACATGTGTTTTAGTAAATACTTCTATTCCTTCTGAAATAATTATTTTCCTAGAACGCTGAGCCATGCCATTCCTTTTATATAATTTCTGCAAACGTATGAAAAAATTAACAATATACTGTTACCAGATACCCATAGGTCGTGTCCCTACACAACCCAACACTATCCAATCAATGCTGACAGCATTAGTGATGGATTAATAAGGTTCAGCTGGCAAAATATTCAAATATTTCCAAGAGGAATAGCACAATGTACCAATGTCAGGTTACACACTATTGACACAGTAACACCTAGTTGTCAATTTACACACACACATTTTCAGAAGGAATAGCATAGGAATGGCATCATTCTAGTTAAATATGCTCTAGAATTTTTACCCCTAGTAGTGACTACCACAACATATACATCCGCAAATCTGCAGAGTACATACAATGGAAATTAATTTGCATTATCGCTTCATGTATGGTTCTCTTTTTGGCTTCTATGACTTCATTTCTTGCGTTTGTTTCTATAACGACACAGAATTTTTTAAAAACATAACTTTTAATTACATATAGTAAAATAATAGGAGTGATAATGTTCCAAACACATGAGCACCAAGTATAAAACACACCAAAAGGCATCAAGTCAAACTGTCCCTATTACACCCTAGAAAGTGGTCCCTAGAGCCTAACAAAAGTGAGGTAACCGCTCGGATAAAGGCGACCCCAATGGGAACCTCTCCCAAGACAATAATTAAATCACCTGTGACGCATAATTGAATCATCTGTGCAATACTAAGGAAAGCCAGAAAACAAGACCTGTGGGTGGGCCTTGAGGACTGGAGTTGGGGACCCCTGAACTCACTGGTTTCCACTGGGACAGAGAAGGATAAATTAACCCTGCACATAGACTAGATAGAGGAAAGAGGGGTGGGGGAAGTGGTGGGTAGGGGAGTAGAAGACAAAAATACCTTCTGTGACACATATTTTACCCCTTTGGATTGTGATACTGGAAAGCACAGGAACAAGTGTATGATAGTGTTTCAAGTATTATTTTTTTCACTTTTTATCCTATTAAGCCTGAACGTCAACTTTCTACAAGAAACAAAATGTATAAATATATTGTTTTTGTAGATTCCAAGGAAATAAACCCAGCCGAAGCCTGTGTACTGGATTTAAGGACTATGAAATGATGTGGGGGGGAAGATTTGTCTCTTAGCTCTACAAACTAAAAATAACAAAGGATAATGCCTTTACCTTTGACATTGAATACCCCAGTGCCTTGTAAAACAACTGAAGCCTGCCGGCACCTTGATCCTTCTAAATCCATGGCACAGTTTGTTTCCATTAATAGGTGTAAATAAGGTAAGTCTTCCCAAACCTAAAGAAGCGTGTGTCTTTCTTGCACATCAAGAAGTACAGATACATTTCGGAAAAAATCTAGACCCAGTAGCGGAGGACAAGCTGCTAGAGAAAGTGCTAGAGCGCCATCTGCTGGGTCGAAGAAAAAAAACCTGACCATTTTTGTCATAAATATTTGCACATTATTTTAATTGAACTATAATATCCTTATTATTTTTTTCTGTTTTATTTAAAGACTTGCTGCCTCAGTAAACAATGTGCCAGATCATATATTAATAGACTAGTTAATGGGCCAACGCAGGACAGATTGAAGGCTTGTTAAAATTTGTGCATACGTCCGCAGCGTACCGCCGCTTGGGTCTTATCGCACAGCTGCAGGCACTCTTAAGAAAAGCTCTTTATTAAGATATAGTAGCAATGAAATTCTGAAAAAGGCAAGCCGAGCATTCACACAGTCCATAGAAGTAATATTTCAGCAGCAAATCTCCATTCAGATAGCCCACTCAAACTAAAAAGTATTACTTAGACCCAAGTAATAAGCTTATGGATTTATAAATTGGAATCGCTACAGGACAGTTTTAAATCCAAATTTATTACAGAGTGAAAGAAAGTCCATAGGTGGGTTTAAGAATGCGGCTTAATGTACATGAAAAGGTATATGGAAATTGCCAAGATTAGAGGAAAAGGTTTTTAAGGTCACGAGATCTGAACCTTAAAGGGGGTATCATATATTGACAACCACCCAAATGTTTGCAATGGCACAGCTGACGTTATAAAGGGCACCTTTTTTTTTTTACATTTACAATTTGAGCCCAATTTCTCTACCAATTGTGAATCTGCTATAAAATATGCTTGCCTATAAGGCTACGTGCACACGGCAATTGTAAAATACTTTCGAATTCTGTTATACAACCTGGCCAGTATTTCACAAATTTTTTTTTTTTTACTGTGTGTGTGGATTTCGCGGTCGGTTTTCAGACTTCATTCGGCCCATTAACAGTGAACAGTACTATACTCTGTCGGTTTCAAGTGAAATACAACGGATTATAGAACATGTTCTAAGTTTTTTGAATGGATTTCGGATTTGAAATCTGATCTAAGAAAATCCAAGCTGTATAGACTACAGCTCAGATTTTCTATTACGGTCTATGGGGATGATTTACAGTCAGATTTTTGTGGATTCTAAATACTGAATCCACTTGAAAATCCAACAGTGAACCAGTTCTCTGTAGCCATGGCCTAAGACTTACTGGATGCATAAGCTGTAATATCATATACACTTTTGCAGCGATACATGTGTGGTGCTGTAGGGGATCCCAGCCTAAATAGATTTACTTTATTTTGGGATATTTCCTTCCTTGGCTTTTTTCCTGTTTTTTCATATTTGATGATAACTTACTTTGGTATTCCCACTTATATGTATACATTGCACCATTTTTTGCATTTTATTGTGTTAACGTGATAGGATTGCTTCTTAGGTATTTTCGACATTTATTCCCTGTATTGTGGGTTTGCACATAGATTATGTTCTGCTTTATTGGCAGCATTCCTTAGGTTCTGTTCGCACAAGGAGGATTTCTAGGCAGATACCACATGAAATCGGCCTTGAAATGGTCGTTGAAAACTGAAAGAACCAGCCCACGGTTTTAAAAAATCGACGCACAGCCCAAAAAAACCTTTGAACATGCTTATCCTTTGATCGTATTCCAAACAGAAAATGTGTGGAAATTTACTATTGACGTTAATGGAATGGCTAAAACCCTTATTGAATAAGCGCCCAAAACATTTGTACGTGTATTGCATGTGCATTTAAACATGGATTTGCGTTCAAAACTAATAGCCATGAATTGCACTGTTTCTGACTGCACACTGCCATCCATAACATGCTCTCTAAATCCACATAGTCAATAGGCATATGTATTTCAGTAATAAAAAAAAAAAAAAAAAAGCAGAATCCTTGTGGAATCCACGGTCACATTTTACTCTGTTGTGTAAACCTACCCTCACGGCTATTGTGGTGCCTTTCATTTTTATTGTCTATACCATGTGTTCAATACTTTTATCATATGCAAACTGTCTTGAGAAAAGCTGCAAACATTGAGATCTATGCATGTGGTTTTTCATATGCCAAGTCATAAAATGCATGTGTGTATGGCAGAAGGCAGGCTGCTCATACATTCCTGGTAGCACATTCTCGTATAGCCTTAAAGGTGTTGTGTCACGAAGATTCATTGTGCTGTCATGGTTGTATTTCACGTAGCCAGATATCAGTTCTGTAGCTGCGAGCATTGTCCAACTTCGACATCACAACTCTAAATTTAGAGTACGATATTTACTGCAGTAGATTCTCTTTTATACTCGGTCATTTATTCCACCTTTCCATGCCCACATACTGCAGGACATACAGCTTATCATCATGTGAAGACCCGAATGTTGGTGAAGTTCTCACTAACTGATATAGAGTCAGGAGAAGAGACCCTGCACATCTCGGGTGTCAGGGAAGAAACACTTTCAAGGGTTTCCGATCAACTAAAAAGAAAGATACAACCAGATAGAAATCTCCTAGATGATATTTTTCAGTATTTTTGCACCACAGAGTCACGTCACATCGGTGCAACAGGTAGTGACTCATCCCACTAAAAAGCTGTCCATACATGATCTGATATGATGGACCTGGCTGTATTCTCAAGCTGCTACAACCTGGAGAGAAGTTTTTCCTTTGGTAACTCCACATGGTCAGTCCACATACAAGTGATCCTGCTCATTAACCTATGTAGATCAAGCATGTCTGTGCCTTTATTAACCAAAAAGGGATTTTCCACCATTAGAAATGAAAGCATTATCACTTAGGTGTCCCATCAGTGTCTGATGTGTGGGTCTGAATGCTGGGATTCCCACCAATGACACAAAACTGCAAAAATTATTAGGAGCATTGGGTTTAAGATCTCGTATCACTGCCAAACAAAAATACCCAATTTAAAAAAATAACATTTATTAGATATGCATTAAAATATATAAACAAATACCCCACCAACAAATAACTCAGTGAAGTCCAAAAAGGCAAAAAGTAAGATAAAACTCACGATTAGTTGACTCCAGTATGAACTGTAGGAAGAGAATGTGGAAAACCTACACAAAAAAATATATATCTATATCCTACACTTACCCTAGCGTTTATATATTTTAACGCATATCTAATAAATGTTATTTTTTAAATTGGGTATTTTTGTTTGGCAGTGATACGAGATTCCCACGAATGCCCAAAAGCAAAGAGCCAGACTAATGACTCATACATATGAACATTACAATTATGCAACATGTAGGAAGTACATACAATTAATACATGGAAGTTTGTACTTACTCAGTGTGTCCCTGGAAAACATTCACAGAATGTATTGAGGGGTCTCTAAAATCCCACAGTCGGAAGGTTGTGTCACGAGAAGACGTCACTACAAGACGCTGTGTGGGATGTGTACAGCAGTGGGTTAACTCCTGGTCATGACCTGAAAAGAGAAACTAAACTGCTGAAGCCTGCGTAGAACAAGTCAAACCTATGTGCAAGACTATGGGGGACATATGTATGAAAATGTTCTAGGGGTACAACTTTCTTTGTTGCCCATAGCAACCAGAGTGCCCCTTTCATTTTTTCAGAGCACTATATGAAATGAAAGGGGACCTTTGATTGGCTGCTAGGGCAACAAAGTGAGTTTTAGACCAAGACAGTTTTAATACACGAGGCCCCATAGGTCTACTAGGAAACTGTTGGCTTATTAAATCCAATGTCGATATTACACAACCAGAGACGACGTCTAATTTTAATATATATATATGTGTGTGTGACATACCTACGGTTCTGCGCACACTTCAGAAAGGAGGCTTCGAAACACTGTGCACAGTTGTGCAGACTGCTGTCTGTCCATAAGTTATCTCCAGCTACCTGCTTGACACTACATGGATGTATATATCCATTAAGAAGCACCGCACATTACTAAAGTACTTTTAAAGTTTGTCTATATATACAGACTGTGTCGGAATAAATTATTCAAAAGTTATAACTGGATGTACGGGTCTCCATATTGTTAAGTATAAAGATATGGGGGTAGTGTGAGGAATCCATGTGCAGACCTGAGCATTGGTTGCTTCGGATAAAAATTGAGCTGTTATTATTAAGAATACCGCAGTAAGCAAGCGCTGGAAGAAAGCAGTCTGTATAGATGTTCTGAACCGCAGACCGCAATGTAACCACATCATACATGGCCCCAGAGCAAGCATCTGCACACATGGAGATCACTAATGTTACAGATAATGGGGTCACATCTTCTGTCCTCAATCAATTACATCGAGTGATTAGATTTTCCCTAGCTATGTTAATAAATGGAATGACCTGTTATGGGATCAGACAACTGCTGTAACTGTGGCCTAATCCTTTAAACTACAAATAAGATGGATGATTCATACATTAACCTGACAGTTCCTTTCTTCAGGACTGTCTGCAGCCCTGGAGCTATTTACCAAGATGCATCCTCAGAGGTTTACTACAGACATGCCAAAGCTCAGCACATGTGCAGTAAAGCCCCATCCACACCACAGTGCTGTATCCAAGATTTGTATTTTTGGGTTTGTTTTTTAAAAGATGAGAAAAGTTTAAAGGAACACTAAACCTTTAAGGCTATGTTCACACGGCTTAAATTGGGGCGTATTTCGCACTGTATTGCACTCAATACGGGGTGAAATACGTCCCAGTCATTCCGGTAATCCACAGCTCTCATAGAGAACTATGGATTACGCCTCCTCTCCCCACTCGCGAAATACGCCGCGGGGGGAGATAAGTGACATGTCAATTACTAGCAGCGACTACGCACCACTAGTAAGGAATGTGTAAGAGGCCGGTGCAAGCTCCCGAAGTAATTACGCCCCGCAATTATCCCGTGTGAACATACCCTACATGATAGATATGTTGGTCAGCCTGGAGTTATCTGCATGTTACCAAGTCTTGTAGAAAACCCGCAAAGAACATAAGGGTTGGATTCCTGCTGATCTGCTGGGAAAGAAATAAGGGACGGAATCTTCCTGGGGGGAGATGGGGTTTAAAAGGGTTTTTTCGTCTTTAAGAATAAAAATGTTTGTCAGCCGGTAGAGAGAGGTTGGGTTGTAAAATCATGGGAACACAAGAGACAAAGTCCCAAAAACTAAACAACTCACCTCTTGAACTTGCTCCCTTCCAGTGCCACTGCCAGTCACAGTGCACTCGCTGATGACATCACTATCCGCAATCATGTGACGCCTCAGTGGTCGCATGCCAAATATCCAGAAAAGACCACTGAAGGCTGTGAAAGGCTGCACGGTCATATGAAAGACGAACATGACTTAATCAGCCAGGAGCCCCTGAAGAAGCGTCTGTTTAGAAGGAGAGTTGTATTTTTTTTCCATTTCCGTACCTCCCCAACCAGCTGACAAGCTCTCGCTAAAAATGGAAAACACCTTTAACTTTTTTTATACAACTAAAGATAGGACAAGAGAAGGGGACTTCTGATCCTGGCAGCTGTTACAGCCATACTAAGGATAGTGGAGGGTGGGGACATGGTGGAGCTCTTAGGATGCAGATATCATTATTATAAGAAACAGGAGCAAAGGAAAGGTGAAGAATAAGAGGAGGGTTGCTATGATAGTTCTTTTATGCATTTCCTATTTTTAGAGGAACACTAAGGGTACGTCCACACGGCGAGTAAGATTTACTTGTCGGATTTGGACAACGTGGATTTCAAGTATTTCATAGATTTTAGGTTGCTTTTTTCAGGCCGATTTCACAGTCCTAAAGATCCATTATTCTTGGGTTTTAATGCGGATTGACATGAAATTTTTGGACGCATAAGGGATTTCCACGGCTTATTTCGCCGTATATAAAACGCAAACGGCAGTGTTTTGAACACGCGCTGAATTCCAAAGCATGAGGGGGGGGCGGCTGGGGGGAGGCCCCATAGACATGCATTGCCAGCGACGCGTATTCGCGGCTAACAACTGAAATGTCAATTCTTCCTCCGCGCGTTCAATACGATCGTATTGTACGCACGGGGGGACGACGCGTAATCCATAGCTCTTTATGAGAGCTATGGACAACCGTAATTGTGGCGCGCATTTCGACGCGTATTAAGCGGCAAAATGCGCGCCGCAATACGCGGCTAAATAAGCAGTGTGAACATAGCCTAATACAACAGAAGAATAATCATGTTCTAAGTTTTATTTTTTTATTCTAAAAGAACGCCTGAGAAAAATTTCTGTTGAGGGTATTGGGGATGATTTACTTTCGGTTTAAGACGTTTGTTTCAATTCGGTCTTGAAATACTCGTTGTGTAGACAGACCCTATACTAGATGCCGCCGCCATTGATTTTTATCATCCAAACACAAGATTAATTTACTTTTGGTTCATAAATGGGTCAGAATTCGGAGTCCGCAAAACTTCTGTGTTTTCCCTGCATCCTTTTTCAACGGCAACTTTGCCGAAATATGTAAAGTGAACTACAAAAACATGGAGTGAACCTAGCCTAGCTGTAATAGATCCATGAGGTGCAAGCCTACCAGAATGTTCCTTTTTAAAAATGTGTTCTCCTAACTTGGTGGTAGAATTTTGAAGCAGACGCTAGAGCTTCTCAGCTCCTTTCCCATAATGCCTTGTGATATGCAGATGCTTCGTGGAGTGCAAAAAGGCAATTTCCAATCTCCACACACCTATATAGGTGCTCTCCCTAGGGAGAGATCTTCCCTTTCTGAGCTACTCATTGCCTCCCACTCAGCCAAGCTAGCATCGCTCTGCTCTGTACTGACGAGGGGCAAACACCCCGAAACGGCTGTCTGCAGATGAGTGATGCTGGTTTGGCTAGATATCCCTTCTTGCTTTTCAAAGATCCAGTGGGTCAAAACCAAAGTGAGGATTTGTTACATCCAAAAGAGGGCGCTAGAGCTTCTCAGCTTCTTTCCCATAATGGAAAGCCTGAACCCAACTCATGACAACTGATGGCTAAAATATCCATAGAAATCAATGTAACATTAGTGAAAACATCCCTTCCTACTAATAAAAACAAGTTACTAAAGCCTTAAATGTGTCTGAATTTTGAGCAAGGAGGGGACGATAAGCAGCTGCTATATACCCTTGGTACCACTTATCTAGGGCACTCAAAAAAAATTCAACCAATCCAATGTCTCTGAGGCAATGGACAAAGGGTTGCTACAGACACATGGCATAATAAAACTTTCAGGTAGCAAATAGTATGAACAGTGAAACAGTAATTTTACTTTTGTATGGACAATTACCTGTAAGGGAGTGGACGAGCTCTGAGGTCTCAACATCATACAAGTTGGCGGTTCTATCCCATGATGCAGTGACCGCTTGTTTTCCTCCCACCAGCCAATCAGCAGCTATGACCACACCCTGATGGCTTTTTAGTGAGGTTATGGGCACCCGGACAGTAGGACAATCACTGGAAATATCTCCATCAGCGTCAAGGTCATCTTTATCTGAAAAATCCACTTCTTCCTCTGCAGAGATCTGGTAAGAGGAAAAACAAAACAAATTGTATTTTCTAAGTGTGAGATTTTATGTAGTATATTAAATACCGAGATAGCTAAAAACCTTACTAGTCTGGTAAAAAATATGCAATGCTACCAGTATTTTTAAGAAGGGAGGGTTCTCATGGAGTTCAGTATGTTGACATTATTATGGTGAAGACTAAACATACATAGCTTTAATTTATTAATAGGTTTTACCACAAAAAAAAAAACACCTTTGCTACTTTGAGACCCCGAGACCCACTTTTTTTTTTTCACGGACGGACGGATGGTGTGAACTGCAGTTTTATTGGTACTAATTATTATTTTTTTAACGTATGTTTTTTAAAACATTTTCAAGAGCAGTACAAAAAAAAAAAACACATCATGTTAGCAAAGCGCAGTCACAGGATAAAAGCATTACAATGTATATGGAGGCAATATACAGAAATCCAAAAAGAGAAAATGTGGTAATAGATCGAAGCAAGGTAGCACTGCTTAAATTACAATGGTGAGCAAAAGCAGTAGATGATTGGTATGATTTTGGTGTACAAATGCCTTTTTAATCACTTATCTTTGGAGGTGATAAATGGCTTTTTTTATGTACTTTTAAATACCGTATTTGTATTTTCTTTTTTGGGAATGTTTTTAAACCTTTTATTACACTTTTTTCCTACGAAGATACTTGACCACTAGGGGGGTGTACTAGTCAATACAATCCATTGCAATGCTAATATGAATGTAACAGGCTATTTAACATAGCAGACCTAGAAGGCTTTTATTGCACAGATAACAGAGGGGCCTCCAACTCAGCTATTGATTTAGATGTCACAGTTGCTACTGAACATGTAATCTAAGTGGTTCAATGACCAGGATCAGCATAGTAGCCGAGTTTAGCTGTTGATGGGGGGGGGGGGGGGTTTCAGCTGTAGCCTCACCTCCCTGAAATCATAATGTAAATGTGCTACAAGAAAGTAATTTATTGTCTCACATAAATCGTTATAGGATTTAGGATACTAAACTACAATGAAAATACAGGATATAAAAAATGGACGGGATTTACAATGTGAAAAAAGATTAAATAGTGGATGAAAAAAAACCAATGCTCTAAATTGTCATGAACACTTCTGACTCAGGGCTGGTCATCGTACAAAACAAGAACATAAAGAGACCAAAGATTTAAAAAAATAAAAAAAATATAAAAAAAAAAGGAGGGGCGTTTTAGGCTAGGCTAAAAGATAAAATAAGCACCTGGTTATGTTCACACAGCGTTTTTTTTTAGATGTGTTTGGATCCGTGTTTCGGACCCAAAACCGCATCTAGCAATGTGCAGTGTGATTTACATTGCTTTCAATGTAAAACACACATGGGCTTTCAGATGAGCGATTACCGATGTGTGCTTTATATGTGTCTTTCGGATCCGTTCAGAGAAAATGACGCCAATTCTTGATCCGTTTGATGCAGCAGGCGCCCTATTTAAAACTATAGGATCCATTTCCGCTGCAGCAAAAACACATCCAAACTTGCACCACAATTTATGTGCGCGTTGGATGTGTTTTACGCAGCACTTTTGAATATGTTTTTCGATTAAAAACATATTCAATAACACCGTATCCTTATTCCCTTCCAGGTTGATGTGGGTCACCGATGCAGCTGAGTGGGCTCTTCCTTTCACTTCCTTTGTGTTGAGACCAAACCAGAAAGTGGAGATCCCCTCGGACCCAATAAGCAGCAGAGCGGCAAAGTGAGTTCCTTTTTATTTTTGTTATTTAACCCAGTCTGCCTCTTCTTTAAAGAGAAAGAAAAAAAGCTGTCCCAATAAAAACCCCTTAAATAGCCAGTGTGTTTGAGTCCAGACCTTTTCAGCCACTTTATGCACAATGTGTTTTGGTGGCCCCAACATTTATTTCTTGTGCACCACTAATAACTTTTGTGCTCCATTTTTATGACATAGTGCAGTTTTATAATACCTGTTTTAAAGAACTATTTTTTTATTTCTAGAAAACTATGCAAAGTGTACATTTTGTTAATGTCTTTTTTTTTTATAAACAGAGTTGAATGAAGTGGCTATGTTTACTTTGTTTTATTTGGGGAACATGCAAAACTTTTTGAATTTTTATCTTATTTTGCATTTTTGCCACACGTTAGAAGATTCTAATACAGGGGCATACAATCCCCTGTCATGATTTAGTAACTGAAAGAGGTGATCAGGGTCAGTTAAGTACTAGCAGCAGGGACATGCCAGAGGACACCCATCGATCATGTGATCTAGGTATTGCTGTTGCCACTGAGAACTATGTACACTTCAAAAGAGAAGACGGGAGGAGGTCAGACCAGCTTCTAACAAGACCTGACTGGTTAGGGCTTGTTCACACAGCATTTTTGGATTCGACTCTGGATCCAAAAAATCGCATCCAAAAACGCAGCGTCGATTGGATCCAACACTGATCCAAAACGGATCCAACACATTTCCAACATGCAGCTGCGTGTTTGGATGCGTTTTGTCTGCAGCAGGATTGTACCCTATAGTTTTAAATAGGGCTCCTGCTGCGTCTTTCGGATCAAGAATTGACATGACAATTCATAGAACGGATCTGAAAGACGCAATTAAACACGCATCACCAATCACTCATGTGAACGCTGATACTTGTTTTACATTGCGAGCAATGTAGAATCACACTGCTCATTGTTAGATGCGTGTTTGGGTCATCTAAGAACATATGTTCACACGGACCCAACACGCTGGGTGAACATGCTCTTAGGCTTGGAGAGCTTTTAAGTAGCGACACCAAAAGACAGTGGCTGATTGTCAGGAAGAGAACTTTAAAAAAAATTAAACTATACTAAATAGCAAGTGGAGGGGAGTCCCGTCTTTAGCATCCTCATTTGTCAGCCACACGTTACTACTGAATTGTAGAAACGCCTGTGGTGGTGCTATAGGGAAGTCGCATACTTCCTGCAGAATATCAACAAAGACTACCACTTACTGGTAGAGCTTATTGCGGAGGGACTCTTCCAATATAAGAAGAAATGGTCTAAAGAGGAGAACCCCTTTACTGGCGTTATTCCATTTATGAGTAACTAGCAAAAAGCTCATACTTAGGATACATTATGCTTTAACTGCAGTTATACAATAGAAAATGTAGAATAAATCTTTGACACTGACAGTAACAAAGCATAAAACCAGATTTAACCTGAGGCGTGTGTATGTTTTATTTTCTCTCTCCAGTAGCGGCAGGAACACACACCATTTGATCTAATCATACTAAGCATTAGAGTAAACAACGCTACATCAGTATCAGAGAAACAAGCTGCCCTGCAGCATCTGATTCATTGGTTTCTGTCCAGGGCTAAAGCTGGGTGTCCCCGCAAAGTTTGTGGATTGGGGAACTGCACCCCTAGCGCCAGATGTGGGTTTTCTGGGGCTCCCGAAAGCCCAAAGGAGCAAAAAAAAAGTAAAAGTCACAATTTAAAATTTAAAAACTAAAACCGACTTGGGAAAAACTTCCCTTACAGATTTTAATGGGGGTGTCCCGTGCCATTTTTCCCTAAGCCCCTTTTTAAACCCCAAAAAAACTACAAAAACTGCACCACCTAATAAACAAGCAAAAGGACCATTTTAAAAGTAATGCGCACAACTCTTTGTGAAGTGCATCTGTTATGGTGGCCAAAAAAGACCAAAAAACTGGGCCCTTTTTAAAAACATACACAGACCGTAAAAGGGGAAATGGCCCCTCTACACATTCACAGGGCCAATTTCGAGGGCTGGTTCCCTCTACACATACACAGACCAAAAAACTGAGAACCCGGTTTAACTACACATACACAGACCAAAACTGAGACTGGCCCAAATAACACCCTACACAGACCATTTTGAACTGGCCATCCCACACATAAAACAGACCAATACGAACCGGCCATCTACACCCAAAAACAGACCAATACCCCGAAGACTGGGCCCCCTTAAAACATACACAGACCAAAACCCGAAAACTGGCCACAACACCTCAAACAGACCAGTACTGAGACTGGTCATCTACACATACACAGACCAGTACTGAGACTGGGCCTCTACACATACACAGACCAGTTTCTGAGACGGGGCCATCTACCCATACACCCGACCAAAACTGAGACTGTCATCTACACAAACCCAGACCCGTAAAAGAAACTGGTCATCTACCATACACAGACCAATATGAGCTGGCCATCTAAAACATACACAGAACCCCTTTTCGAGACTTGGGCCCTCTACAAATACACAGACCTTAAATGGGGACTGGCCACTAACACATACACAGACCAATACTGAGACTGGCCATCTACACATACACAGACCAATACTGAGACTGGCCACTAACACATACACAGACCAATACTGAGACTGGCCATCTACACATACACAGACCAATACTGAGACTGGCCATCTACACATACACAGACCAATACTGAGACTGGCCACTAACACATACACAGACCAATACTGAGACTGGCCATCTACACATACACAGACCAATACTGAGACTGGCCACTTACAGAACTAACCTTAGTCTTACATATTTGTTTGTAATTTAAGCTTTTTCCGATCATGGACTTATAAGATTCTAATCACGATCATAAGCTTTCATACGGGGGTGTTTTGGCGTTGAACACTTGGAGGGTGCTGGTTTTTGACTGTTCTGCCGCGGTAGTTTTTGCAGTCACATTCTAGGGTAATTATACCATGTGATATATTCCGCAAAGCACATATACTTTGATATTACAGTGTGATATGGGGTATCTTCTCTGGGCATTTTTAGGCTGCTTTTGACTTGATTTACGTAGCTTGTTTACATCGCATATGAGATTTTAGCTCTTATTCCATGCACCTGCTACTATTGTTATCATGTTCAATATGTGAATATCTAAATTATAGACATTATATTGAGCCATATATCTTCTCCCTATGTGATGTTTTATACATGTGCAATTTATGGCCTTTGTCCCAAGTAGATAAACCCCTTCTTACCCTGATGTGACCACTCGTCCTATCTCCTTTTTCCCAGCTGTACACATGTTTTTATAGTAATAACTAACATGTATTTACTTTTATTATAACTCTAATTTGGGTATTTATGGACCTTGTGATATTTGCTATTAGATAGTATCTGCTGTTGTGTATTGTATTGTATTGTCTTTTTGCTCGTGTGGTTTTTGACCTCTGCTCTTATGCAATTCTGTATTTGTAAGTCAGGAATAAAAACCAGTAATAGGTGTAAAAATGAGAGGTCTAAATCTTCTCCTGTTTATGTTCCACTCTTGGTTTGGGTTTCATGCAATTTAAAAAGTGAAGTTGAAGGAATCCTGTCACATCGAAAAACACAGTCTGATCTGCAAGGATCAGGATACAGAGCAGAAGAACTTGAGTGGGGTTGGTTTATTATTTTTGTTTTGCATTTTAATTCCTACTCATTCTAGGCATAGGAGTGCAGTAAGTAATGCAACACTGACTGACAGCTATCACTGTATGTACAAATACAACAAAGGCTGTCGATCACTGATGAGACCGCCCACTGGACTCCTAAACCCAGAGCAACAGGGATTAAAAAGACTAAAATAAGAGTTGAACGGAATCTGTTCTACAAACCTTTGTTTCCATCTGTTCAGCTATTTCTCCTCTATAACACACTACCCACAGATCTGACAGTATGTTTAACATGGGGGAGATTTCAAATAAACAATTCTCAGATCAGTTTTATGGCAAATGAGATTTCATTCTGATCAAGGTCATTTACACACAAACATTTTGACACTTGATATTGGTTTAATTGGATCAAGATTGGGAAGTGTAAAGGGACTCTAACAAAAAAATAAAAATCAAGCTCCGCACATCATCCAAGGCAAAAACTTGGGAAGGGTTTGTGCATAGATTCTGCAGTCCAGATGAGTGTGACAAGGCAGTTTTTACAGACTATACTGTAATAATTAATCAGAGATATACTAGGAACTCTTGTGTGTGTTCAGATGTACCTACTCTCCATTCTGAACCAAGGCTTTGAGTACAGGTCCCAGAAGTGGGACTCGCATCTCTCACACATTGATGGCGTATCCTATCAATATGCAATCAATGTGTGTGATAAAACAGCTCCTTTAATGGTCTATGAAAAGAGGCACAGTATTACTAATCGGATGCATTAATGTAAAATATCACAGGGTCCCATTATATTGCAGTCATATTACATCTCACTTATGTTGACAGATGCAACACTCTGGCTACATTTTTTTTTACACTATTGTTAGATTAATTCTACAGGTTATTGCGGTCGTGTGGATACCTAATATGTGTAGGGGTTTTTTTGTGTGCGTAATATATGCACAATTATTGTTTATTAAATATTTATTTTTATTTTATTATTTATTTATTTTTACTTTTTTTTTTTTAAAAAAAAAAAAAATCCCGTAAAGGGAGAACTGGTTGACATTTTTTTTTTTTTACACTTAGTAATGTATTCATATATGCTAATACATTATAATCTGTGTCAGTCTGACACAGGCAGTGATCAGGACAGCACACAGTCTGTCCTGGTCACTGGCTTGATACACAGACAGCTCTGGGGCTGCTCTATGTCTCCAGGGCTGACTGTGCAGCCATGGCCCGGGCTCTGTCGGGTCACCGGGCATCCCGATCACCCGACAGATCAAGGAAACCCTTTGATTGCGCTTCGGTAATGATCCGCCGCAATCAAAGGGTTAAAGCACCGGTGAGGGAGGTTTCCTCCGCTCCCCGGTGCTTGCAGTGGATGCTCTGGGATCAGGGCTGTGTAGTACAGCCCCGATCTCAGCGCAGCTGCGGCGCCGCAAATTCCCATCTCTGCAGTGACATCTTAAGACGTCGCTGCAGATGAACGACCTGCACCAGCCGACGTCAAAAGTCGTCGGGTGGTCGTTAAGGAGTTAAAAAAAAAACGCCTGATTCGAGGCGTATTTTGAAAAATCCTATCCCCATTGTTTCCTATAGGGATTTTACGAGCGAAAAACGCCTCAGGAATCGACATGTCACTTATTTTTATGTCCGCAACGGAGTCCAACAAAGGCTTGCAAATACCCTTGTGAAATACGATTCATGCAAAGGACAAGATGTATTTAACATTCTAGTCAGTGATTTGAAGATTGTCCGAGACTGACTTTGGGCCACTTTCCAGCACATTAAACCCGCTAAAATACGGCCTAAAAAACGCAGTGTGGACATACTTAGAGGTTAAGCATCCGGGATCAAAGTCACCTCTGAACCCGAAAATCAAGTGGCGAATTGACGTTTTCCACTGTACAGCAGCTGTGTTTGTCCATAATTGAAAGGCTAGCTTACCAAACTCAAGCTGCTTTCCCTTGTACAGCAGCGTCACTCTTGTCCAGGTTCATTGATGGCTTATCTCTAGGCTATTATCCCAGTACATTGTCCCAGTACAGCTGTTAACAACGAACACAAACTCACCCTAATGGTGGTTGCCAGAAGCCAGGATTTTAACACTTAATGCAATGTTGAGTCACATTATTATGACCACTTCCTACTTTTGATGTTGGCAGCGCATAGCTCATAAAGGAATACATGTGTGGTGAGCTGGCTTGGTGGGTGTATAAGGTTTGGGATAGAATGTCTCCATACATATTCTTAGTTGCTGTCATGGCTAAAAGAAACGATTTATCAGAGCTGCAAAAAGGGATGAATATTGGCTTTTGGGGCAAGCGTAGCTGTATTTCTGAAACTGTGCAGTCTGAACTGTTGGCGTGCTGCTCTGAAAGTGTGTCGTGAGTAGACAGATGGCACTATTGCAAATATGCGATGTGAAAACTGAAGAACACCACATCCCATTGATGTAAGAGGTGAACGTCGACTATAAAGATGTGCAAGGCAGACCAGCATGCTACAGTGCTGCAGCTCAGCGCCAAAACGAAGCAGCAGGCTACTAGACGTGTCTAAAACAACAATTCAGAGAACCCTACAGCGTTCAGTGCTCCAAAACAGACAGATGTCACTGCACTTCTGCTAAGAAAGTTGCATCAGCAAAAAATGGCCTCAATTTTCAGTATCAGAACTGGACCTCCGCAGATTGGCAAAGGATTGCCTTCTTCATGGAGTCTGCTTCTGCTTCCACCATTCTTGAAAGAACACAATTGGGGGGTCGCATCTGGTCTTGGGGAATTTGTTTTTTGGCCTTTATTTGGCCCACCATCCATGTGCAGGGCCGGGACGTGGGTGGCCAAGGTGGGCGACCGCCTAGGGCGCCTACCTCACCCTTAAAAAGGGGGGCGCAGGCGGGGGCCCCGACCCCGCTCTCCGGGCCGCTGGGCCCGTGGGCCGGAAGCGCCGGCGGTCTCGGCCCGCTTCTGCGAGCAGAGAGCAAGCGCTCCCTGCCCCGCGCCCAGTTCGGGCCCGTCCCGGAGGATCGCTGGACCCTCCGGGTGAGCTGCAGGGGACACAGCGGGGCCGCGGTTTTCCTCATAGCGCTGAGGACCCCCCGCGGCCCCGGGCTCACCCGCAGCGTCGAAATAAAGTGATTCATCCGCGCGCCCCCCTCGGGCGCACAGCGCGTCCCGGGGCCGTGCGCCCGGGGAGGCTGCCGGAGGACGCGGGGCTGAAGAGACAGAAGAGGAGCGCGCGCCCGGGAATTGGGGGTAGATTAATGTTGTTTTTTTTTAAGTGCCTGCCTGTGGCCCCCTATATTCAGCCTGGGGCCCCCATACGCCTGCCTGAGGCCCCAATATCCCGCCTGCCCCCTATAATGCCTTTCCCTGCTGCCCCAAATGCCTGCCTGGGGCCCCCTATAAGCCTGCCGGGGCCCCCAACCTCCTGCGGCCCCCATAATGCCTCCTCGGCCCCCATAATGCCTCCCTCGGCCCCCATAATGCCTGCCTGGGCCCCCTTAATGCCTCCCGGGGCCCCCCTTAAGCCGCCTGAGCCCCCGTACGGCTGCCTGTGGCCCCCGCCGCCTGCCTGGGGCCCCCGGACGCCTGCCGGGGCCCCCATACACCCCCTGGGGCCCCCCCCCATACACCGCCTGTGGCCCCCATACACCTGCCTTGGGCCCCCAACCCTGCCTGAGAACCCCCAACCCTCCTGACCCCCCCTACGCCTGCCTTGGCCCCCATAGCCTGCCCTGTGGCCCCCATACCCCTCCCTGAGGTCCCATACCCGCCTGTGGCCCCTACGCCTCTAAGCCCCGTAGGGCGGGCCTGGGGCCCCTAATGCCGCCTGTGGCCCCCATACGCCTGTCTGGTGCCCCATAGCCCCCTGACCCCCCATACCCTGCCTGTGCCCCCCATACGCCTGCCTGTGCCCCCCAACGCATCCCTAAGCCCCCAAACGCCTCCGGGCCCATACCCCTTTCCTGAGGTCCCATACGCCCCCCTGAGGTCCAAACGCCTGCCTGTGGCCCCAACACCGCTGTGGCCCCTAACGCCGCCTGGGGCCCCTAAGCCGCTGTGGCCCCAAAGGCCCTCCTGGGGCCCCCATACCCCTCCTGTGGCCCCATACCCTCCCTGACCCCCAAAGCCCTGCCGACCCCCAAAAACGCCTGCCTAAAAACCCCTAAGCATAATTTCCCTGACCCCCTACTATATCCCTGCCTGACCCCCTATATTTATTTTTACCTACCTGCAAAAGGACAATATCTTTTCCCCTGACTGAAGGGATATCTAATCCTGTCTACAAGGGGGATTATATCCCTTTAAATTAAGGAGTACTGGAAATGTAAAATTAAAAATTTTGTGCCAAATCTGCGGGGACGAGTATTGCGGGGGAGAAAATCAGCATAAGGGTGTGAACCGGTGGAAAGAAAAGGAAAGTAACGACGCGATCAAAAAAGAGTCCCCGGGGTGATCACTAAATTGTAACTGCAGTGTAATCACTTATATTTTTTGCAGGCCTACATACAACTAGAAAACTACCCTATATGGGGCCACGGGATGGCGGTGGGAAAGTCTTTAGAGCCGGTCAGCTGATAGCACATGTGGGGGGTTTTTCGTTCGGTCTGGTCGGCGAATTATTTTAGCCTTAAGTAGTAAAAGTTTTGGGGCTTGGTTTTGTGGAGTTTTTTAGTAAAAATCATTCTTGGGAATTTCTCCAGTATCGTGGATTATTTTGTGACTGTTTTTTAGGGGTATTGCACTGTCATACGGGGGGACATTTTTAAAATGCAAATTTGTAGGGCTGATTTTTATTTGCAGTGACTGCTGAGGGAAATTTTGGGCGGGGGTTGTAATGTGCAGAAATTAGTGAAGGGCCGGCGCAGGGGGGAGGGAATTGTGTTTTGGGGGGGGGGGGTATTTTTTTGAGGCGGGGGGGGGGGCCCATTGGGTTACCGCCTAGGGGACCAAAAAGCCTTGTCCCGGCCGTCCATGTGGAAGGCATTTTCAATCAATTTGGGGCCACCCTTTAGGTCAATACACCCCTACATTATAGTCCCAAATTTTCTAACCTAGGGACCTTACATTAAGACAAAACATCCAACATGTCAATGGCTAAAAATCGCATTGGTTGGAAAAAACAACTAAGATTTTCAAGTACTACTCTGGCCCCCTAATCCCCAGACTTGAATTGTTGTGTCCCCTACATACTCCCCAGCAGCTATAGGATGCAGTCAGCATGGCTACAGATACCTTTGACAACTTAGCAGGACCTTACCGAGTCACTCCCAGTCTGTCTAGCTGCTGTCCATGCTGCACACAGGGTTACTCTGGATATTAACTGGTGCTCATAATAATGTGACTCAGCTGTTTATGTATATATCTAGAGCTATATATTTATAGTTATGTGCATGTAGATATCTATATTTACATTTTTTGCTTCTAGACACATGAAGCTCTGACAACTGCAATACAAACTGCCATCAAAGGCCTAAAATCAACATGATGACAAACAGCTTCACTTTAAAACTATATTCATTTTTCTCTGTTACACACCTTTGTATATAATATTATTATTATTAAATGGAGGCACATATCTTACCGGATGCTATTAGGAAATAATTTTCTCATTAAAATTTTAAATTTTTGAACTTTGAGAATTTATTGAAAAGCCTTTTATAAAACTGTTGACATAAGCAGATAACACTTTTA
This sequence comes from Phyllomedusa bahiana, assembly GCA_025379985.1. Classification (NCBI taxonomy): domain Eukaryota; kingdom Metazoa; phylum Chordata; class Amphibia; order Anura; family Hylidae; genus Phyllomedusa; species Phyllomedusa bahiana. The sequence continues at coordinate 38,688 of JAODAL010006812.1, forward strand.
ACCAGCTTAAACAGGTCTAGGCAATCAACAAATGAATAGAAGATTTATCACTTACACACCATCAGTTGACATAGCTTAAAGGGGGCATATATTTTTTTTTTTTTAAGTAAATGTATGCGGGTGCTGAAGTACTAAAGTAAAATTGAACAACAAAAACTAAAAAAAAAAAAAAAAAAAAAAAAAAAAAAAAAAATTCCCCTTCTCTTCACCTCCTTTCCACACTGTGCCCCCAACATCCCCGGTTTTCTGTTACTTCTTGGCCTTTGAATTAACCCCTTTCTGTTGCAGCTGGATTGGTACAGGGTCATGGGCATTTCCCAACACATGTTTACAAACTTAAACTAAACAGTGATGTCAGGAGGTCATGTTACTACTGCAGTCAATCAGTGACTGTAACAGTGACATTTCCACTGCCAGGACCAAGATCCAAACAGATGGCCTGAGGCGATGCCAAACAGTGACAGTGCCTGGAACAGAGGCAAGCACCAGCTTTTTACTTTAATATTTTAGCACCAGTATAAATCTATTTAAAAAGATTAAAAATCCCTAAAGTTATATATATATATATATATATATATATAATAATAATATATATATATATATAAATATATACATACACAACAAAATATATAATTTAACATTTATTTTTTTATTTTAAATGGGTTTTTTGAAACCCCATCTCAATATGGCCAAGGGTGGGGGGGAAAAAAAAAAAAAACCCACTACCCCCTCTAAATCACTTTCGTGCTTCTCCCCAACCATTTTTTACGGGGCATTGTTGCTTTCAGCCTGAATGAAACTTCTTGTGACACTTGCGACACTACCCCAAAATTATTTTTGGGGAAGTCAAGGCTCCAAAAGGGGGACATTGGGCGGGTTCCCAAAACCCTTTTGGTTTTGCACCCAAATAAAAGGGCTGAAGTACTGACATTTTGTTCAACAGAAGACCAGCGCCGGGGACCGGGAAATTTCCCTTTCACGGGAGGGAAAAAGGGAGAAAAAAGGGGGATATGCTTTTTTGTTTTTTCATTTTCTCCCATCCTCTACACCATACTTACACTTAAAAAAGGGGAGTCTGACGACCATTTTAAAAAAAATTTAGATGAGGAATCTATATCGTCGACTCGGTCTCTGAACACTACAATTGAACGGCAATATGCCGCAACAAACAAACCAGTATCCAATTTTAGTATACCATTTTTCCCAAAATTTCTAGGAGGCTAAGCTATCTATGTTTTAAGTGAAAAAAATGAAAAAAAGAAATTTTTATTGATCACCCGGAAACGTTTCTATTGCTACGTTTTGGGGGTTTGGGACGGAGAGATCCCAAGTCCGTCTTAAAGGGATACAAAGTAGGTTTCAAGTGGCTAGTTTTTCAAATTACAGGAATTTTAATTTTAAAAAACCTTAAAAAGGGGGTTTTAAAAGGGTTTTTTTTCTATATTAAATTTTTTTTAAAATTAAAATTTTTTTCGGAAATGAAGACCCCAAAAAAAAATTGGGTTTACTCCCCATTTTTTCCGCACGGGCTGCTGCCACTATTCCCTAGGTCTTCTCCTCTTTTTGGCCCCCTGGCAGTCAAAAATGCCCTTTCCCGTAGCCTCTGATTGGCCGTGTCAAAAGACTTTGGGACCGACATCACCATTTGACTTGGGCCATTCAGGTCAAGTCGGAAGACAATAAATGACTGGCGAAGAGAACGTACGTTAACAGGTGAATATGGGTTTGTCTGACATTTGTCAGAAGTCAGACAAACGTGGCTTAGGCTCTGTTCATAGTATTGTCATGATTTCCATCAGAACGAAAACCAGGATGACAGTGCAAGATCCTTTAAACAGTCCACAAAAATGGCCCCCTTTGTAGGTTGGGTTCCACTGTGGGTCGTTTTCACAGAAGGAACATCTGACACACACGATGTGTGGATAAAGCCCTGCCATGAACCCCGGCCCCTTGGAAGCCCTCAGTTCAGTGGAAATACCATCTTGACCTGAAGACTTGAAAACCTTGCGACTGACTGGTTGCTACCTGATTGAGAAGACTGCAGCTAATGCATCTCTAGCAACCTATCAGCTGCTCAATGCACTAAAAGCTGGGTTGTCACTGTGCACAGCTTAGCAGCATTGAGCGCGCATCAGTCTGTAGGTTGGACTAATCAGATTTTTAAGGAAAAAAAAAATGAATAAAAACAGTAGGTTAGCTGTTGTACCTGTCTGTGCAGCTTAGTTTTCAGTAATAGGGCATGTCCCCACGGCACGGGTTCGCGGACGGTTTTTCAGACGGCTTGCGGTTTTGCAAACCGTCTGAAAAACCGGCCGCAAACGAACATAATGGGCTCCTATGGAAAACCCGTGCGGCAGTCCCCACTGCACGTGTTTTCCGCCCAGCGGTTTTTCAAACTGCGGGCCGCCCGAAAAACAGTCTACATGCACATTCTTCTGTCCAGTTTTCGGACAGAATATGAGCATGTGAATGGCAAGAGGGAGGGCTTTTCTCCACTCATCGCTGAGAAAAGCCGACCGATATTTTTCCATTGCCGTGTAAATGGCCCCTTAATGTGTACATGTGAAAAGGCGACCAACAGTGGTATAGAATAATACAGATTGGGTACTTGCCTGTTAATGCAATTTGATCTGTAGGATGAAACTTTATAGAATTCACTGCAAAAAATAAAAACAAAGATATAACTATGTAGGATATTATAATGCATTTTAGAAAATGAGACCAATTACACCCTGCAGGATTTCTTGGTCAGTATTTTTTATTAGTATTTGTCAGCGAAAATCAGAAGTACGTCCAAAACAGGAATGAAGAGCAAATCTTTCCATTACAGTTCTTCTCTCCATAGGTCTAACTCCTGGTTTTGCAGTACAAATACCCCCGAACATCCTGCTGTATAATAGTGGCCCAAGTACAAAAATTGCTATAACAAGAACTTTATCAAACCCACACTAGGTACCATGTAAGCAGCAAAGCAACATCTATTACCCTTGAGGTACAGAAATGGCTTAAAAACCATAGTGCATGGGGGGACTTGGTGTACAATATTGTAACACATCAGCTGCTGCAGAGTCTCCTTTTAAAGTATGGTCCAATTCATGTAATTCAATCAGTAATTGGCATATAGGTTATAGGTCCTCTTTAAAGGAACACTTCCATCAGAAAGGGGTATTTTTTAATTAAATCAATATTCCTGGATTTTTAGTAGAATTTTGGCAGTATTTTTCTTTTATTTCAGCAGCGCTTTGCAATTAAAAATTACATATAAAATATTGTCCTTTTCTAACTGTGGTTAGTAAAGAGGTAAAACTCCTGGACAGACTAATCTTACTTCACAGTTGGTGCTGCTTATCTCTATGTAGTCTCATTACAAATAGAAGGTAATGACAGAATGAATGCTCTATTGTTTTCTGGAAAGACAAATACGATTAGTCTAGACAACAGGGCACTGACAAGAGCAGTACATGAATGGATGATGGGGTAATCTTTTTCAGCAAAGTTAGCCTGGAAGAAGAACTGTCAAGGAATCCTCCACTGCTGTGCTATCAAAGCTCACAGTCAGAGAGATAAAACAGGACGTTATGCACATAGAGGAACTTTAAAAAAATTATATAAAAAACTAACCACCCAATTAAAATAAAACACAAATACTTGCATATTGCTTATCAATTTGTAAAAAAAATCTATATATATATATTAATGATAGTGTCCCTTAAAAAAGCACTTTATCAGCTAAAGTGTGTATTATAAGAAATACTGCTTCTACCGTAAATGAAGATAATTATTAGGATTATAACCGTTAATGTAGAATTTTCAATATTCTTACAATTTCCAATATCTTGTGCCTTATCTCATACATTTTACATCATCTGTTCTTAGTATTATACTCGCACACCTAAAAAAGTGCAAACTTAGATATGTAACTGCAAGTCGCTGCCTCAACAACCAAGTATAGCTACCTGATCCAGCATGGCCAATATACTTGGTAAGGCATTTTCCTGTCTCTATGCTCCACAGTAATGCTGTGTGATCTACAAAACAGAAAAATGAGGGTTAGTTTTCAAAAACATGGCGAGTCCACAGCAAATTCACATGTGCATTCACCCTAAAAGCAGCGAAGATATAGCTCAGTGAAATAAAAAAAATAACACTATGTTCAATAAGACTGGGTTCACATGCTGAGTTTTTGCTGCATTTTCAACAACATCAAAAATATATGCATTTGTTAACTAATGAAAATTCCACCTGTTTTCCAAAGTAATTAAAGGAGGGCTCCCACCATTGACTTTAGTAGCATATCGATCTTTCTCAGGAATAGGCCCAACAGGTGTCAGCTCAGAATGGAGAGTCGATCATGAGAGTCGGTTTGTGCACGACTCTCCATTCTGTCCTATAGGGGATCCAAGTATAGTCGAACATAACGCTCAACTGTACTCGGAGTTACTATAGAATAGAATGGAGCGCTGTGTGCAAACGCACCCAACTTTCCATTCTGATCCGACATTTTCAGAGACTCATTCCAGAGATAGGTGGAGACACCTCTTTAATTACAAAACCACCTGCATTAAAAAAAAAATTCATGCATTTTTTATGCAGTTGAGAAATACATGAAGTAGTGCAACAAGTGAACCCAATCTAAAAGCCGTAAGACAGGATTAGAAGATCACGGCTGCATACTTTCATAAACAGTGTCCTTGGATTTTGTACTGCAGCTAAACCCATATAAGTAAATGGAGTTTAGCAATAATCCCATCCCACAAGCCATCAATAGGCGTGTCACTATTTTTTGGTGTTACCTGCAGATGCAGTCCCTAGGACCACTGGCTGCGTCCGTGTGACACTGACATCCCACAGACCGTCCCGGTGACCCACATACTCTTTCACCAACTGGCAAATCGCACGAGATGTTGTGGTTTTGAAGCTGGAGACGATCTGAAATAAATAAGGATCAATTGTAAAGGTTTCTCAATCAATGAGAAGTAGGACTGCGACACTGTACAAGTCATTAGATAAGAGCACAGCAGTCACCTCCAGCCATGTGCAGAATACACAGTCAGCATTATACTGACAGTCAGCTGAATGCTTATTAGTTTGTTCACAAGAAAAGCCTTCTGGGACAGTAAAAATCTATTCCCGACGTTCAGCTCACATTTTGTTAGTTCTTTTTAGGAAATAAATATATATATTTTTTTTTACTGGATAGAAAGACAAATTAAGCAGAAACCTAATAGACCAAGTGTGAACAGAGCCTAAACCACATTCAATGATTAAGCTACTAAATATCCTGACTATATAAACACTATCTTTTCTTAATGTCACTTACAGAATTTTACATACAGAAAAAGTATAATTGGTCATTCAAGAAGAAAATACAACCCCAAAGAGATGAAGAACACCCTCGGCTCTGCTACATCTGAATCTAGCTTCTCATTTTTAAGGGGTACTATCAGGATTACAATAGTATTTGGATGAGAGTAGTGGGGAAGGGACAAATGTGCTATTATCATCTTTGGTGCCCATTTTATTCTTTTCTTTAAAGGGGGAACAGTTAACACCAAGAAAGAGGCATAGAACTTTTGTATGTACGGTGCTTTCAGGAGCAACAGTGTGTGGATCCAAATCCTCATCAACATATACACACATACCGATAGGCTATAAGCATCAAAACCCTAATATTGTGCCCTCCATGCCAGGCGGCCCCAACCTAGCAAGCTGCGATGCACTGTGTGATTTTGACAATCTCACAATTGGCAGAAAGTTTTTCAGTTTGTGCTACTGAAGCTCCTCTGTTGGATTGGACCAGATGTTCTAGCTTTCATTCCCCACAAAAATTAAGCAGTCTTGACCCTGCTGCTAATTGTCCTTCCATGGATCACTTTCGGTTGGTGCCAAGTATTGCAAACAAAAAGTCACCGGACCGTCACAATTTTACCATTATAGTATTTTTTTCCTGCTTTCAACCAATTAACAGACTGATCACTGGGAGAACATTCATGTGGCGACTTGGATCCACAAGATTTATCTCTAAGAATGCTCACATCCTATATAGGGAACCCTTCACACAGAACATGCTGTCTGGGGTGCCGGCCTCGTGTTCTAGAGCTGGGGGCGCTGAGCAGACTGATCATTTTCTGGTCAAGATGCAATGGAACTCCGCCCTCCCGGTGGAGGTGTAGATACAGAAATAGCCTTCAATCTCTAGTAAGACCGCCCACTAGACCCGCAAGTCTAGAATAAGGTGGAGTTTAAAAAAAATAGATGACAAACTCTGCTGAATCTTTTACCATTATACTATATAAACTTAATCAACAAATTCAGCTCTCGCACATGGTGCAGGCCGATCGGACCGCATGTTCAAGGGCACAACTTTATTTAAAGAGACATTACTAACAGAAATGAGTATTTTTGTGAAAACCAATATTCCTTGAAAACTGTTCTTTTTTTTAGACTGGCATTTTTTTTTTTATTTCAGCTGTGCAATTAAAACTTACAATATAAAATACTGTCCTTCTCTAGCTGTGGGCTCTTTGTCAGGCAGGGCAGACTAATCTCAATTTACTTTAGCTGCTACTTATCTCTACGTATTCTTACCACAAATAGTAGTTGATGACATAACGCTTAATGTATTGTTCTCTCTACTGGGATAGATAAGATTATGCTAGATCATAAGCAATACATGAAAGGAAAATGGGGTAATCTTTTTCTGCAATAAGGAGTGGGGTGGTGATTCTTTACAATTATCAAGTCATTATTGATAGTATTTACACTTCTCAGATCAGAGCCGATTAAAAAAAAAGAAGGATCATTAATTAATCCTCTTGCGGTTGTGCTATCAGAGCTCACAGAAGAAAAGTCCGAGAGATTACTGTACATGTGGGAACTTTAAAAAATAATAAAATAAAAAAATATTAACCATGTCATAAAAAAAAAAAACATAATAGTTGCACATTGTTTATCAATATGTGAAAAAAAAAAAACATTTTGATAGTAGTGTCCCTTTGAAGTGTAGCTAACCGGAATCATGATTATGCCATCAACACAGCACAAGTCTGTAATGTCAAGCACTGAGAACTTTGCATAAAAGTTTTCAAATCTTTAACAAATTAAATCAAAGTGGTCTCCAATTTAGGACATTTCTGGCAATTTTTGAGCATATTTTATCTCATCACTGAGAGCCCCAATCTACTCAGGGGGTTAACTGGCATCTCATTTGCTACTAACTTTGTGTGCAGATTACTACTAGTAAATACAGCCTTTAACCTATTGCTTTTGAGCTGTTGAAAAACTAAAATTCCCAGCAAGCCCTGAATACTGCAGTTGGACAGTACAGTGCAAAAGTTTTGCGCCAGTGTAGAAAAAGTGCTGCAAAGTAAGAATGCTTTCAGACATATATGTTTTAATAAACAAAGTGAACAAAATAGAAATCAAATCAGTATTTGTTGTGACCTCCCTTTGCCTATGGAGTCCTGGAAGTAAGGATATGGCCCCCACAGAGCCCCGATTTCATCATCATGGAGTCTGTATGGGATTACATAAATAGACAGAAGGATCTGAGTAGCCACATCCAAAGAAGATCTGTGCTTACTTCTCCTAGATGTTTGGAACAACCTCCCCGCTGAGTTCCTTTAAAAACTAGAAAAATATGCAAAGGGAAGTCATCTAAAATATTAATTTGATTTATCTTTTGTTCATTTATGATGCACTTTGCTAAAAATAAACCATTAACGCTTCTATTTTTGAAAGTGTTCTTAATTTTACAGCGTTTTTTTCCACACCGGCCCTGAATCTTTGCACAGTAATATAAAGGCAGGGCACTGCTATGCTGAAAGGGATAAGAAAGTTCAGACTGCCTCACTATAGCTTTAATGAAAGCAATGGTTAATAGAAATGGTTTGGATTTAAAAAGCAAAAAAAAAAAAATAAAATGAATACAAATAAAACAAATAGTTTATGCTTGTTATTAATATTACATGTTTTGGGAAATATTTTGTAAGACAGCATGCAAGTTTAGCTGGAGGTCCCACACAGCTTCTTTTTTGCGGTCAGTCTGCAAAGACACCAATCCAAAAAAACACATGACAGTGCAGTTATTGGAACCACCTTTAGGAATACCTACCTCACCACCATACACTGCAATGTACTGGTCAAGCTGGCAGGACTCTGACATACAGGTTACTTACTTGGAGCCAGAGATCGGCTCTGGGCTGAAATAAGCTTTTTGTGAGGCTTCTGCGTGAATAAACCCTGCTCCTTCCTCCACTTGGAGCTGCTCTTTCTTCATTTATCAAATGCTTATAAAATACTATGCACATATTTATCTATTTAGCATTGCAGAGTGGAGGACATGGATGCAAGACATGTATTAGATGAAAAATATCCTTAAAGGGGTTTTTCCATGATGTAATGTTGGCGTGGGATACTCCAAAATGGGTAATCAGTTTTCTAAATATATGTGATTATAAAAAGTCAAGCCTGTGAGAGCTACAGCTTTCTTTACATACCCTTAGTTACTTAAAAAATTACATTAGACACGACCCGGAGCTGATCTGGCTGCCCCTTCGTGTTTGCACTTCTTATCTGATGACAGGGAACATGAAGGAGCTTGCAAGGGGCTGGGGAGAAATGTGCAGTGTATGAGGCTTTCTGCTGTATAGAGAGTCCACTGTTGTAATGTAATTAATCTTAGTAAACATTGCAGATTCTCCCTTGCTTCCTCGCCCCGCAAGGGGCTGGGGAGAAATGTGCAGTGTATGAGGCTTTCTGCTGTATAGACTCTAGTAGTTGTAATGTAATTATATTAGTAAACATTGCAGATGCTCCCTTGCTTACTCGCTCTGCTCGGGCCCCCTCTCTCTCCCACCTGCAGCAGTTCATGACACCTGAGCAGATAACAGGTAAGGAAGTCACTTCATGGCAAAAACCCTTTAAAGGGCAGCACAGTGGCTCAGTGGTTAGCACAGTGCTGCAGCCCTGGGTTCAAATTGAAACCAAGGATAACACCTGCAAGGAGTTTGTATGTTCTTCTGTGTTGGTATGAGTTTCCTCTGGGAACTCAGATTTTCCCCACACTCCGAAACCGTACTTACAGGCTAATTTGGAATAGAGACTGTGAGCCCCAATGCAGACAGGGAGCAATATAAATAATGACCATCTCTTTGTAGCGATGTAGAATACAATGGTGCTATATTAATGAAAAATAAAAAGGGTTTGTATGAGGTAAGAAAAAAAGGTCTGTTTTAGGTTTCTAGAACCAGTGCCACCTTTGCCCGCAGTACAAATCTAGTATTGCAGCTCAAATCTATTCAAATGGAACAAGTCAAGCTGTATACCCAAGAATCGATTTCTAGGGAAAATTGCAAAACCATTTTTTCTTTATTTTAACATCCTACAAGATCTTAAAAAAGTGGGAGCAAGTCTTCTACAAGTTTTCGAGACATGCATTAGGTACAACATCGTTCTAGTTTTCCCTGGTTGTCCTTCAAGCCCCATATGTTCTTGCAAGGACCGTGCTTACAAGACTCCGTCTATATGGCAAGGATTCCCAGTTAGAAATCCATGTGGATTTGTATTTTAAGCACAGCAAAAATCTGACTAATACCATCCCTATAGCACAAGCACTAGAATGGTTAAACAGCTCACCTGCTGTCTGGAGTTCCAACGTGAAGCGTCTCCACCATGAGCTCGGTCCTGTGTGCGCATACACACCGAAATCCAAAGCAGCAATTCAAGTCCCGCAGACCAGCTCCGATGTGGGAGAGACGAAAGGTAAACGTAGAAGCAGACCGGGCTTATTTAAAAAGCGATTTCGCTACTTTTTATTGCATCCTTTTAAAATGTTCCAAAACAAGACATGTAAAACCCACAGCTACGGGCTAGTGTGACCAAACAGCCGTCGCGTTTTGGGTCACTACGTAGTCATGAGTAAGGGTCATGTGACCCAAAACGCGTCGGCTGTTTGGTCACACTAGCCCGTAGCTGTGGGTTTCACATGTCTTGTTTTGGAACATTTTAAAAGGATGCAATAAAAAGTAGCGAAATCGCTTTTTAAAACAAGCCCAGTCTGCTTCTACGCTTACATTTCGTCTTTCCTACATTGGAGCTGGTCCGCGGTACTCAAATTGCTACCATCCCTATAGACCTCAATTGAAAATCCGAGTTGTAGACTATGTGATTGGATTTTCTTGACGTCGATTTCAAATCTGCATTTTTTTCCAAAAACTTAGAACATGTTCAATGATCCGCAGTATTCCAAATCAAAAAACACGTCCCAACATTTCTCTGTTAGATGCATCACTTTCTTATCCAGGCGAACAGACTATTTGTCAGTATGGAAATACATACACTGTGACATTGAGATTCACGGCGGTCACAGGTCTGTATTTTCTTTCCCAGTCTCCTTGATGCCGAGCGAAGAACAAAGAGGCAGGCTTTACGTTGCATTACCATACATTACACGCTTATCTCAGAACTTTCACTGCATTCATTTATAGGTATTATAAAGCATTTTGGATTCAAGGCTATTAAAGTTTCTGCATCCTCTGTGAACCAGCAGGATAAACAAGTATAAAACAGGATCATAATTTAAAGTGCGAGATCTATTAAATAGTAAATCTTTGAATATGTAATTAACATTACATTATTATATAAAACACACTGTATAGATTTTATTTCATTCCTGGATTTAAGGCCTATAAAGTAGCACAAGGGATCCCAGCATGTTCATATCAAGTAGTGTGTGTCATTAGAAGGTGAACCCTGGAGGTCTCAGTCTTCACCTAGAAGCCATGCTTGTAGAGAAGAATACCCCCAAAAAAACAGCCTCTAACATTTTTTACACTCAAACTTTCCATGCTAAAGCATAAGAAAAGTTCTCCATATGAAATGTGTAGGCATACAGGGGTACAGTATGAGCCCATTGATATCTATATGGGCACCATACACATCTATACAATATGGATTCACAATACAGTCAATGGCAGGTGCCTTAAAGGGATTTTATCGTTTGAACTGTTTGTGCTCTTCAGCTAATTCCATGAGATTGAATTTGAAATCCAGGGGCGAGTTTCTCCTCTCAGCAGGCGTGTCTCTCCTCCCAGGAGGCGTGTCTCTCCTGCCAGTAGGTGTCTATCTCCTCTCAGCAGGCGTGTCTCTCCTCCCAGGAGGCGTGTCTCTCCTGCCAGTAGGTGTCTATCTCCTCTCAGCAGGCGTGTCTCTCCTCACTGAAGAGCTGTGACATCATTCTGTGTGAAGCAGGGGACGGGAAAGGTTGTCTGGACAGAACAGATCTGCAGCCTACTGCAGTGTTCTCTTGTGTCTGCAGAGCCTTCATCTCCAGGCTCCACAAGCTCCTTGCTGTACTATTACCAGTTATACACTTAGCCTGAGCTGATGAAACACGTGTGAGGAATGCACACTGCCCCCCCCCCCCTCTGCTATCAGGCAGGAGACTGTGTGACTGTGTTATATGGAGGGAACACAGGAAATAAGACTGTGTTATATAAGGGGATATATGAGTTACACAGTCTGTAATTACCCAAATCGTTTACTTTAGAGCTGGGAGATGATTCCTCTCATATAGCTGGTTTTGCTTTTGGTTTTAACAGCTCAGAGGGGAGTAAACACAGAGTGTGCAGACAGCCAATCACAGCGCAGGGGGCGTGTCCGGGGCATATCCTTTCTGGGGGCGTATCCCAACAGGCTGAATGAAATGTCAGTAAGCCAATCACAGCGCAGGGGGCGTATCCAGGGTGGAATCCATCTGAGGGTGTTTCCCCACTAGCCAATCACAGAAGAGGGGGCGTGTCCCAAATAGCAGCAGCACAAATAGAAAACAGATGCACAGAAAACTCACATCTACTATACTAAATGACTTAGGTAATGCAAGTGCTTATTTTTACTGTCCCCATAATCCGAGATATGATCTTTGTAGCAAGAAAAACCCTTTAAAGGTGTTGTTTCACTACAAAGATTAGCGTTTAACATGTAGGGAACAGTAAATGAAGACGTTTTCCAAAAGCAAGTCTGTTTATTTTTCCATGGTCAGGAGGTAAAAGAGATTTTATCTGCTCTGAGTGTACACAGGTTTCAGACACGAGAGAGTGATGTTACCACAGGTCACAACACAGAACGCCAGCAGCTTGAGGACAAAGTGTTATCTCTTACAAACAAACAAGGCTAATTACTTTTGTTTACTTTGAGTTCTGAAGCTCTATATAGATAACATCTCCTGCTCTCATTCAGTGCAATCAGAAGAGGTGTGAATATGGTGCTGATATGCTAATCACTGCTATAGGACCACCCACAGCCTGACCAAGAAGAGACCTTCTGTGAAACAGCATGATGAGACAACCCCTTTAAGGACTTGTATCCGTTCCTTAAATGTCTGTTTTACTAAACTCTTCTGTGAAATAATAATTCTTGAGCAACTTCTCTTATACCTCTGTGTTTTGCAGTTCCACTGTTAATCCATCTAGATACACTTTTCCAGTTTTCTGAAGCGTGTAACACCCAACTGATTCAGTTATACATTTCTAGACAGAATCACAGAGGAACAGCACAACACAGCGCTATAAGAGAGGATGCTCCAGGATTGTTATTTCACAGGGAACACAAGAATTTAATAAAATAAACATATGAGGGGATGTCAGAAGGCCTCTAAGTTTTATCAAGTCTTAGTGTGAATGTCACACTTCAAATTCTTTTTCCTTCAGAAGTTATCCTTTCTGTCCTTATTGTCATTCTCTAACACATACCACTCTTCCCGTCTGCAGGTTCCATCTCTAATTTTCAGCTGGCCCTGAATTAGTGGGTGGAGATAAGCTGCTATGATGTCTCCCATACACTACATACAGAAGAGGTTATCTTGCTCTCCTGTACATCTATAACACATCCTTAGAAGCAACAACATTAAAGGGGTTGTCTCACTACAAAGATCATATCTGTAATGATGGGGACAGTGAAAATAAGCACTTTTGCAATTGGTTTGTATTACCTAAATAATTTAGTATAGCACATATGAGCTAATCTGTGCGTGTCTAGAGCCAATTCTGTAGCGGTGATTGGCTGCCTGATATTTAGTTCAACCCAGGTCGGGATACGCCCCCAGTGCAGGAAAACGCCCCTTGTGCTGTGATTGACTGCCTGCACTCTTCCTTATGAACGGTGTGAAAATGAACATGAAAGTGGCTTTCTGTGCTGTATGTTCTCATTGTCTTTCACTCGCTCTGAGCTGTGCAATAAAGGCTGCCTGAGCTCCTCTCTGCTCCTGACAGCTCTATGTGAAGGATCTGGGCAATTACTCTTTATCTGCCATATAGAACACACCCATATAACACAGCCTTATACACAGAAAAAGTGTATTTCTCACATTTATTTCATCAGTTCAGGCTGCATGTATAACTGTTTGCAGCAATGCAGGTGTTTTAGTTACAAGAAGCTTGTGGAAGGAGGTGACAGCTCTCCAGGCATGAGAACTGACCATTGCAGGAGGTCTGCAGAGCTAGGACATACTCTCCCTTCCACTGTTCACACAGAATGATGACTCAGGAGGGAGCAGGTGAGGGTGGTGATGAGGTCACCAGTCTTCAGTGAGGAGAGACCCACCTAAAGGTAGGAGAGACAAGCCCCTGGATTTGAAGCTATAAGCCTGTAAGTGAAAGCCTGTAATGAGAAAACCCCTTCAAGGATATTATAAATCAGTACTGAGCAGTGAATACAACACTGAGTGAGATATAACCTAGTAGGTGAATAAAAAAAAAAAAAACTAAAAAAAAAAAATGCATTACATAGTTTCTTAAATTCACTTTTATTTTTTTTATTATCCATTTTATTTATTTTTGAGCAAAGTTTGTCTAAAACATTGGTCCATGGCTGCCCATAGACACCAATCACAAGCCAGCTTTTAGCTTTTCAGAGCAGTATAAGAAATAAAAGCCGCGCTCTGATTAGCTGCTACGTGCAACACGGACAGTTTTGCTGATAGACAATTTGATAATTGAGGCTCAGAGTGTCTATGTACAGCATGACTAAGTTAAAATAAAAATAGGGTTTATAATAATGTGCCATCTTCTAATTGGTGTTTAAAAAGTGGAAAACTGCATTTAGATCAGCGAAGGATTAGATTACAGGCATCCTCAAACTGCGGCCCTCCAGCTGTTGGGAAACTACAACTCCCATCATGCGCACTGTTACAGATTATATAAATGCATGATGGGAGCTGTAGTTTTCCAGCAGCTCGAGGGCCGCAGTTTGATGATGCCTGGATTAGAAGATAGTAGAGAGTTGTACATCTTTGTTAACAGGACACCTATTTAGTGTGTTCAACTCCTACCTGTTGCTATTAAATATTGGACTTGGCTTCCGCATCAGAACAAGATTAGGACAGCGAGGAGCTCATGTTTGAATACACCAAGTGACCTTGAATATGAAGAGTTAGGACTTCTTTCTTAAGAACAGGTTGTTATAGAAGATGACATTTGTAGTAGGCAGATGTCTCTCTCTGGAGGGAGAACATGACCGCAGAACGTCCCTTCAGTACGAAGGCGTTAAGTAATTCCCTATTTATAGCGCCACAAGAATATCTCAGGATGTCCTTCAACCTTCCAAGAGCCAGTGGTTTATTTCTTTACTAATTGGTTCAATGAATCTAAAGAATAAAACGACTTCAAAATACAGAGAAAGACGGTGTTCATCTGCACAGAGACTCCCATTCATAAAACAGCCACAAAGCTATATCAGACCCGTCGCACAATGGATTCCAACGACGCCCTACAGACGCCATGGATTTATAATGGTGCCAGGCAGACTTCATCATTCTATTGCATGTGTCAAACTCAAAACCCATTTGCCAAATCTGGCCCCTTATGTCATTTTCTATGGCCCGTGAGAGCGAAGATACAGAAAGAAAGGTCAGACCAGCTCTGGACAACACAGAAGGCCTGGCTTTCTACTTTCCCCACAGGATGCGGGCAGTGCATGGCAGGGGTGGCAGCACCACCTCAAGTAGTGGTCGTCACCTTATATTTGGAGATCCAGAGTGCAACTCAACACTACTCAGTTCAGCAACTCACAGGTGGTGGCACAGCTCTGACAACCCTACACAGGCATGTTAGCCACCCTCTAAGCCACTGCAACTGCCCTATGAGGAAAAATAATGTTGATGTGGCCCTTAGTAAAAATGAGTGACACCCCTGTTCGGTTGTATGTATTATAACAGAAATATTCTCCACTGGAGGTTGTACCCCTTAGAGGTCCTATTTCTCTGCCTACAGGTCACTTATAGAGACGTGTTGAGACACAGTGTGCCATGGTACAGGGTCTGTACATTTGGCATGCCACACACATTGTTGGGCTGATTGTCATTCATGTGACACTAGCACAGGCATCCTCAAACTGCGGCTCTCCAGCTGTTGGGAAACGACAACTCCTATCATGCATTTATATAATCTATAACAGTGGGAACGATGGGAGTTGTAGTTTTCCAACAGCTGGAGGGCCGCAGTTTGAGGATGCCTGCTCTAGCAGTTCAGCAAGTATTTGATTGACTTATAAAAATTAGCAAAAACCACTACATATCTCTGAATATAATTTGGCACATTTACTATTGAAAATGCAGAATTCAAGAGCAATAGGCATCAAAATATTGGGGCACGTGCTTTCTGCTATATATTTTAGGTAATTTTTTAGACATTTCTGTGCAGGGTGACAAAGGGTCGTGGCTTCACAGAAAGGGGCATGTCTTAACATGTGACACCGTGTGCCAGATTTATCAAACAGCATGAGTCACTGTGATAAATCTGGTAAATTTTTAGACTGTCTGGTCTAAGGTTACATGGTCTATGAATTAGGCGGTGCAACTAAATGTGCTGAAATATGCATGTAAAAATATAAACTACATAACGTAATTTTTTTTTTAGTTGGAGTTTCCATTATACAGATGTTTAAAGGGGTTTTGCCCCGATGTAATGTTGACGTAGGATCCTCCAAAATGGGTATTTAATCACTTTTCTAAATTTATGCGATTACAAAAAGTGAAGCCTGTCGGAGCTAGAGCCTAACTAAGATTCCCTTAGTTTCCTGAAACTTTACATTAGACCGACCAGTACATTGAAAGGAGCTGATCTGTCCGCGCTTGCACTTCTTATCTGATGACAGGGAACATAAATGAGCTTGCAAGGGGCTGTGGAGAAAGTGCAGTGTTTGAGGCTTTTGGCTGTATAGACAATCCACTGGTTGTAATATTATCTGAGTAAACATTGCAGGCGCTCCCTTCTTTCTCTCTTTGCCTAGCCCCCTCCCTCTCAGCACTGCAGCATTCATGATTTGATCTTTTCTCCTGAGCCAGATAAGGAGTAAGCAACTCACTTCGTGGCAAAACCCCTTTAAAGCTGCTCAGTTAAGTGGCCATGGTTTAGTATCAACAGACTGATCCGAGGAATACCTTGTGCTACTCCAAATTTAATTTCATCATACACCAACTATGTAGCAACCTTCATTAAACAGAGAAGTAAAAAAAATCTCTTAAAAAAGGGATGCTCCCATCTTAAGCATTTATGGCATACTGATAGGATATAACAAATGTCTGAGGGGTGCCTGTCCTACACCTAACTTGAGAACAGACCCTCATAAGTTTCCCGGAAAGCGGGAGAGAAGGGTAGGTTTGGTGCTTTATGTGGTGCTCTGCATTCATTTCAATGGGAGTTCCGAGTACAGCCGGCACATCAACCTGCACTTATCAGACACTTATGAAATATTCTACGGATACGTCAAATGTCTAAGATGGTAGCACCCCTTTAAAGGGTTCTCTCAAGGTTTTCAGACACCGTCACTGTGGCCAGGAATGAGGTAAAAGGGCAGTTACTCACCTCTTCCACTGCTGCTGTTCCAGTGCAAGCTCCTGTGCCCACGAGCAGTGATCCAATCACAAGCTTCAGCAATAACTGCTGGCAAGTCCAGTACGAGACCACTGTGGCCAGTATGATTAATTAGATCTCACTTCTGGAGGACACCAGCATCATGGTGATGCCGGAACGGCTGCAGATGTACCAGTTACTTTTTTATCATTATTATTGATAACAGTCCTGGCCACTAGTGGGACTTCTTAAAATTTACAAAAAAATTTAAAAAAAAATTAGCAGGCACCCCATATACAGGCACATAAATATTAATTTAGCAGGTTGTAACCTACGTGCACCTGCCACTTGAATTTGTCTTCTGGACATTTCAATTTAAGTGCATTATTCTTTATTTTGCAGATTTTGGCAAAGTCAACTGCTCTGACTAAGATGCCAATTGGTTGAGAGGAAACGCATTTCCTTACTAAACACCAACTATCCTTATATTATGTGGAGACGGCGCTGTTGGACGCTTATTTTGGGGCGTATCGCACGCTCAGTGCGTTCCTAAATCGGCGTCCAAAACGATTGTAGAACACTTTGCACTGACTGCCATTTTGAGTATTTTGTGGCACGTACTAACAGTGCCTGCAAAGAACGGACACGTCGATTCTTTGAGGCGTTTACGTATCAGCAAATACTAAAAGTATAGGAGGCAGAAATCTGCCTTGAGCAGTCAGTGTCATTTCCTCATTGAAATTGTAAGTGCGGCATTCTCAAGGAGGAAAGAACGTGTTTTTGGCACGGACACCTTTTGCACCGAACATACTTTCGTGTGAACGTCTCTTAAAGATTCAGTCAGTGGAGAGGGGCAACTTCTTGACTCCCAAAATTTTTCTTCATGGAGTAAGTGCAGTGAGCACCTCCTCACCCCTGCTTTACTTCACAGGACATCTTAAAGATGGGTCTGTCTGAAGACAGAGAAAAGTTATAGCAGTGTTCCTCAACTCCAGTCCACAAGGCCCACAAGTGGGTAATGTTTTCCGAATGTCCTTAGTATTGCACAGATGATATAATTATTGCTCGTATATTTTATGCAATATCCTGAAAACATGACCCATTTGTGGACCTTGAGCATTGGAGTCGAGGAACACTGCAACATTGGAAATAAGCCACGGAGCTCTGAACTGTTCCCGGATTTAGAGAGTCACTTACTAACAATAAGGCCTTTAGAAAAAGAAGAGTTCTATTTAAAAGAGAAGAGATTAAACTGAAGACACTGCAGGAAAGAACACGTTCAATCCACAATACAGAGCAAAGCTGTTAGATCATCACATTGAGGTTAATTTACACGTCATTCACTCCATTCCTGCAATTAGTAAGTGAACCACAGAAGTCGGAAAAAATGGGTTAAAACAAGTCTGCCAACGCCTTCAGTAAGCAATTGTAGCGAGAGCTCAAGTAAATTGAAGAAAATGGCTTCATACCTTTCAACTGTACATAAAAAAACATTTGCAAAAAAACTAAGGAGGGTTGGAAAGTTTCGACAAATTGTATGTCCTATGACTTAAGAATACAAAATCAAAAAACTGCTTATGCACGAAGGTTTCGGAGATGTGAAGCCCTTCCTAATGCTCCCATAGGCCTAGTTGTTTTTTTTTGTAAACAAATATATAAATGTTTTTAGATTATTAACTTCTGGGAGCAAAGTGTTTTACAGTCTAAATGAATGGTGGAAATCCAAGTGTATTGCCTTAAATCCATGGTAAGGCCTTACTAATGATCTACAAATGGAGCAGCTAAGCAGAGGAATCCATCCTTTTAACAATCCGTAGTAAATCCTATTAGTAAAGCACAACTCCAGACTCTCTATAGTAGCCTCAAGTCCCTGCATCGTACAAGTGACGCATTTTTCACATCCACAGCAAAATCCCCATTAACATAGAGGATCTCTGTGCAATTTTCCCAAGGTATTCCTTGGGAAAACAACTTGGAACAGGTTACCGAGTAGTGACGACAAATGGACGGTGCAGGAAATGGTAATTTTGAGGTGATGCACAACAAGATACAAGACATATTCTTCACACTTTATGCAATTCATTGAATAAAAGAATATATCTAGAATACGTTATCAATTCTTAATGGCCGTTAAGATCTCTGCTTGCTGTCATTAAATAAGTTTCCATTCAGGGGACTATCAGAGCTATGTCTTCTATTACATGACCAAGAGCCACAAATCACGACCTGAGAGCAGAGATAAGAGGCGGAATTACTGACCCCTCCGTCATGCCTCACAAGTTTCCAGATTGTTGATTTCTTGACCTGTTGTAAATAACTTCTTGACTTATAATGCATTTTGTTATTTTTAAGAATTCTAAGATCCTTTGAAGGTCCATATCTTTTGTGTATAAAAAGTCTGAATTTTCAGTTCTTGTATAACACCATGTCTGATGAAGGGAGCTAGTACTCTCGAAAGCTCACCATCAAATATACTCAGAGCATGTAAAGGTATCGCCTGATTTCTTCACTCTTCTACTACTTTCTTTGGCTAACACGGTACAACATTAAACTACATTACATGACCACGGCAGACTTCCAATATGTATTTTTAATGGCATAATTTTGGTGTATAAATGATGTATTTAATAACTTTTAGGAGGTTTTTTTTCATCTCTTTAAAGTGACGCTTCCATTAGAAAGGAAACATTTAATGGTAGTGTCCCTTTAAGGAGTGGACAGATCAGGAAGAAAAAATTAAAACACCGCTATTTGGCCACTGTTTTTGAGACTTTTTTTTAGTGTTTGAGATACTTAAGTTTTATAACAATTTTTTTTCTGCTTTAACATTTTACACAAAAAAAATTTTAAACAGAAAAGTAGTGTTTTTTAAGTCCACCATTTTTCCAAGATTTTATACTTTTTTTTAATATGGGTATTTTTCACACGGGGCATGTCGGACCCCAAACACGTATCTAATAAATAGCAGTGTGATTTACATTGCTTTTAACGAGGAAAACACATCAACGTTCACAAGAGTGATCGCCGATGTGCGTCTCACTGCTTCTTTCGTATCCGTCCCAAGAACCGACCTGTCAATTCTTGGTCCGAAAGACGCAGCAGGAGCCCTATAATAAACTATAGGGTGCAATCCTGCTGCATCCAACACTGATACGAACACGCAGCTACATGTTGGATACGTGTTGGATCTGTTTAGGAACAGATTGCTGCAGCGTTTTTGGATCTGATTTTCGGATCCAACACGGATTCAAAAACGCCATGTGATCGGCCCCTTACGGTCAACGGAGCTATATGAGGGAAGAGGAGTTAAAGTTTTCATTGTATCATTTTAGAGTGGCATGCGGAATAACCGCTCTTCTGTTGTGATTTCTTTGTAGTAAGAACAGAAAAATAATGAAGCAATGGCCTGGCGTGTTTTTCTTTATCTTTTCCAGCTTGAATGATACAGGTTGCTAGTTGTGGAGATACCAATTGTGAAGGTTTTTTTAATAAAACATAATAATGCTCGTGTGTTGCAACATGTTATGTCTACCAGTGTTCCATTTAAGGCTATGTTCACACGGCTTATTTTGGGACGGATTTAAGCTCGTAATTTGCGCCGTACTGCGCGCAAATACGGCTGAAATCCGTCCCTGTCATTACGGTAATCCACAGTTCTTATAGAGAACTATGGATTCCGTCTCCTCTCCCCGCTCGGCGTATTTCGCGTGTCAATTATTCACAGCGGTATACGCACCTTGTATAATGAATGTCTATGGGGCCGGCGAGCTGCTGGCCCCCCCGCCCCCGAGCACACGGCGTAATTGCGGGCGAAATCCGTCCCGGGAAATTTACGCCTGTGATAGAAGAGCTGTGGAACATAGCCTTATAAAGCCCCTGGCAGGCCAACAATACTTGTGAATGTGGCATACATGGGAGCTATTATTAGACACCAAAATCATTAGCACCCTGCAAACATATTCCGGGGACATTAACGGATTTATAACAGGAGCCCCTTGATAACAGAAGTCCATTGTCCTGTATCTCAAAGCTTCTAGTAAGCATTGCAGCAGGTGTTATAGAGGTATTAAGAGTACTTTCAGATAACTTTTCAGCGTAAGATGTCACATGGGCGTGCATGAGAAGTAACACTGTTTTGGAGCATTATATAACTTGTTTCTGGCTTTCTTCCCTTTCTGCAGGCTCCCTCTCTCACTAGGTAGTCCCTCAGCTATTGGCCAGTGACTAGCTTCTATGTTGTCTTCCATGCACACCAAACACACACAGGAGAGGAGATCCTGCTATCCCTCTAGCTCTACAGCACACCCTGAGAAGCAGCAGCATGTAGGACTTTATAGAGCAGTAATGAGCAGTGTAAGCTGTGAACACTGGGGTGAAACAGTAAAACACTTACTCGCGCTTTCAGCAGCTTCTCTGTTCTGATCGGTGTCTCTTGAAACAGGTGACCCGATAAATTAGCTAAGTGATCCAAAGCCAGCTGAATTGTAGCAGCATGGCCTTAGTCATTTTATGGTAAAATATCTTTTTATGGGTCTAGTCTATTAAGAGGTTACTTAAAAGCACCATCCAATTATTATTAGATAATGGTTATTTTATTCATTCATTGTAGCATTCAGATAATTCTGTACAAAAGGTGGCCTCATATACCCAGCATAATACTGATATATATATATATATATATTTATAATTTAGAACTATTATATTCCAGAAAAAAAGCAGCACTCCCCCCGAAATAAAAAAAATCAAATGGTGCAGCAGTACAAACCCAGATCCAAAGGGTTCCTCAGGTAATAGCTCAAAGAAATGGTCCACGGCACTCGAAGATAATGGATAGAAAAAAATGTTTTTTATTCTCTCCAATGCCAATAAAGTGAGACCGTTTCAACCCCTCTCGGGGCCTTTGTAAAGGCCCCGAGTGGGGGTTGAAAACGTCGCACTTTTATTGGCATGGAGGAATAAAAACAAACTTTTTTCATCCATTATTCTTCGAGTTGACGTGGGACTTTCTTTGGAAGCTAATATTATTATAATATAAATATATATAGTATTATATATATATACTTTATATAAATATATACCAGCTATATATATATACACACACACACACACACACACACATACATACATACATATGTATGTGTATATATAACAACCTTGGGGCTATACCAGATAGACTGGATCTGAAAGTAGTGTATTAAGCTTGTGTGTGCAGCTTTATACTACCCAAGACCTGATACAGCAGAAGGCAGCTGGCCTCTTGAGTGTACGGTCAAATATTGCTCATAGGGTCAGTACAAAAGTAATGTGCTGCCTGAAGAAAGCTTCGATTTAACTAGTGGATAACAGAATAGTATAAGAACTTGAGTGTCAATGACATAATGCAGCATTACAATGTTTAAAGCCAATGCTGTCCTGTGGTGCTACTTGTATGACGCCATAGTCTTTTATCACTTAGAGGGGTTCTATATCTTTATTCAGCTGATAAATTAAATGAACTATACGCACTACATATGTTTTATTTGCAACATTTTCCAGCTTTCTGCTTTCTATGTAGTGAGGACTATGAATGTAAGACTAAGGGTAGGTTTACATGACGCTGTCAGTGCCGCAAAAGCGTTGTTTTTCCGTTTAAAAAATTGTTTGATGGCCGTATATTTCTGAAGAAATGACCCGAACGGACCAAGGCGGATTTTTGTTTAAGGCACTTTATTATTATCAGCGCATAACACGTCAATTCTTTGACAGTGCGAACATTACACGTAGATAATACTCCTGTGAAATCAGCGGCGTCTGAACAGTGACGCTGAGTTTACATAGTCTGCAGTCTAAAACACTTTAAACTCTGTTTAGACACAGAATCTGGGCATGAAACCCGTGAAAGTGTAACATCTTTATAGATGTGGCCCCCACGATCTGGTCAAGGACAAATGAAGCTACCTCTACATATAAGCTAGAAGCCAGAGGATCCCACCGAATTTCACAGGATCTGATGACCGGCTAATGTGTACGATGTTGCCTTCCAGCTATCTGCCGGGTTTCAATATGCCCAGTACTTAATTCATAGTTGCCAACTTTTGAAAGTGAAAAAGCAGGAGACTCTATGGGCGGCGCGGCGTTGCGCGCCGGACGGCAAAAAATTTTGCAGGGGACACGCCCATCTTGTCGGTATGCCCACGGCCCCTTCAAAAAGCCACACCCACTCCACTAACTGGCATAACGGCTTTGGAAGAAAGCCAGGTAGTTGGCCCTTATTATAGCCAGGTAGTAGCCACCCATAACCAGTAGTGCCTTACAGGCTGGTAGATGCCCCTTGTTGCCAAGTAGTGCACCCCTCTGTAAGCCAGGTAGCAGCAAATTTGTTGCAGGTAGATGCCCCCCTTTGCTTAGCCAGGTAGGGTGGCCCCCCTATGGTTAAGCAGGAGGTAGGGTGCCCCCATTGTTAGCAAGTAAGGCCCCAATTGTTAGCCAGGTAGTGCCCCCATCTGTTAGCCACGGTAGTTGCCCCCATCTGTTTAGCCAGGTAGCAGCCAAATCGTTGCCAGGTAGTGCCCCCTTCTTTTAGCCAGGTAGATGCCCCCTTTTCTTTTAGCCAGGCAGTGCCCACATCTGTTATGCCAGGTTGGTGCCCCCATCTGTTAGCCAGGTAGTGCCCCATTGTAGCCAGGTAATGCCCCCATGTAGCCAGGTAGTGCCCCCATGTTGCCAGGTGTGCCACCATTGTTAGCCAGGTAGTGCACCTTGTTGCCCAGGTAGTGCCCCCATTTTGGCCCAGGTAGTGCCCCCATTGTTGCCAGGTAGTGCCCCTATGTTAGCCAGGGTAGTGCCCACCTCTGTTGCCAAGGTTAGTGCCCCCCCCATTGTTGCCATGTAGTGCACCCTTCTGGTTGCCAGGTAGTGCCCCTACTGTTAGCCAGGTTGTAGCCCCACTGTTAGCCAGGTAGTGCCCCATCTGTTAGCCAGGGTAGTGCCCCCTTTGTTTGCCTGGTAGTGCACCCCTTTGTTGCCAGATGTGACCCCATTGTTGCCAGGTAGTGCCCCCCATTATTGCAGTAGGGCCCCCAATTGTTGCCAGGGGTGTGCCCCATCTGTTAGCCAGGTATGTGCCCCCTTTTTGTTGCCAGGTAGTGCACCCTCATGTATGCCAGGTAGTGCCCCCTCTGTTGCAGGTAGGTCCCCATCTGTTAGCCAGGTGATGCCCACAAATCTGTTTGCACCAGGTTATGCCCCATTGTTGCCAGGTGATGCCCCCCATTGTTGCCAGGTGATGCCCCCATTGTTGCCGGGTAGTTGCCCTCTATGTTGCCTGGTAGGAGCCCCCTATAAGCTATAAAAATAAAATAATAAAATCCATTACCTTACCAGGCTCTTGCAGCGCGGGCCGTCAGGGACGATCTCCTCAGCGGCCAGGGGGAAGTGATGTGCAGCAGCGCGTCACTCCATGCAGCCGCGCGTCACTTCCCTCCTGCGCCGCCTGAACTGTATGTACGGCGCACACCCAACGAGAAACTTGTACATACAGGGAGAGGAGGGAGGAGGGAGCGATCCCTCTCCCCTCCTCCCGCACAGTGAGACAGCGATGGCGGGTGAGCGGCGCTGCGGGCCGCTGCACCCGCCTGTAGGAGCGGGTCCGCGCGAAGTGTAGCGCCAACAGCGCTACTCTTGCGCCGCGGTTATATTTAAAGGGACCCCCGCCCGCCCTGCAGGGAGGGGAGACGGGGGGAATGCAAACCTCCCCCGGGGCGGGGCGGAGAGGGGGACCCCAAATACGGGACCCCCCGCCAAAAACGGGAGAAGTTGGCATGTATGACTTAATTGGGGTTTCGGTTCTCTCCTCTTTCATATAAACCCTTATATATCAAGAGCTCAGATTACTACTCCCTCTAATCTTTATAATCCTATATATACAGAGCTCAGCTTCTCTCCTCTTTCATATAAAACCCTATATATATCAGAGTCCAGGCTTTCTCTCCTCTATCATATATACCCTATATATCACAGACGCTCGTTTCTATCCTCCTATGCATATAACCCTATATATCCCACAGAGCTCTGCTTTCTCCTCTAATCATATAACCTATATATCACAGAGCTCAGTTCTTCTCTCTATCATATAACCGTATTTATTCACAGAGCTCAGATTCACTCCTTCTATCATATAAAAACCCTATAATATCACAGAGGCTCAGATTTCTGTCCTCTATCATTAACACTATATGTCACAGAGCTCAGCTTCTTCCCTCCCCCTATATTATACCCTATATATCACAGTGTCAAGGCTTCTTTCCTCTATCATATAATCTATATAGCACAGAGTCTTCAGTTTCTCTCCCCTCTATTACATTCTGCGCTCAGTCAGGGTTCCTTTAAAGGGTTAACCACCTCCCCTTTAATAAAGGGGTGTTCCGATGTTCATCTGTTGGGGCATTATGAAAATGAAACACAAGTAGAATATTTACTTCCTGGAAAAAATCTAGCTCATATCGCGCAGGTCGTCGTGCTCCATGGTAGCTAGTGAACGTTCATTTCTGTGACAGGAGCAGCTATTCAAAGGCCACAGTGGTCACGTGTCCATTGTTGCCTGTGATTCGCTACATCTGTCACATGAACTATGAATTAGGGATGATCGATATTAGCGACAAAAGTTGAAATTGGCACGATTTTTAGGAGTGATCGTAAAATTGACGATCAGCGATATTTTAGGTGACAATCTTTCTGATAATCTTTCATATCGCGCCATTTTCCAGCGGTTTCCTGTCATTTTGCGGCCAGGCCAATCAGGCTCCGAGGGATAGAGGGAGTGCGGAGGATGTTAGACGTCACCACTTTTGCGGTGTATGATCTTCATTGGCTGCAAATCATGTGACCTGTGTTTTTATCTATGCAGCTGCATTTCCTGTATGAGGTCATTCTCTGTCTATGCCACTTCACAGCAGGACCTGTTTGTCTGTGTTTATTTAGTTAGAGAAAGTTTCAAGGATATCTACTGGTGTGTGCAGCCGTGGGGGGTGAGGGTGTTGGATCGTGTAGGGGGTCGCCAGGAAGAGAAGCATTTGAAAGGAAGATATTTTGCAGCTCAGTGTGTTCTGTGATCTTCATTTGTTAAAAAAGAATTGTTTTTTTTCACTTTTTCGGACATCAGGGGTCCTTCTGCTAGGCAAGTTGAAATTGGTCCCTGTGTTTTCAGTTCTACTGCATTCATGCGGTGATTGTCAGTGTTTCCCAAAAACCGGCATTACTTCTATCCCTATAACTTAAAATTGTTTTTCTGAAGTCCTGTGCGGATTCTGTTTGGCGCAAAGAGCTCTGTTGTACTCATATCGTTTATACATATTTTATAGTAAAATTACGCCTGTAGTCAGTGGTGCGTAAGGCCGCCATATTAATCCATGATTAAATCCATTTAACAATTTACAGACTCATTTTTCCAGCACTTTTTTTTATCTGTGGGTCAGTGGGGACAGGTTATTAAGGGTCTTGCAGCATTCCAGGACAGGGGATATTCAATGTCAAGTTCAGTAAATATGATTGGTTCAATACTTAACTGGCCTTCTGGCCTTTTTAATTTGTGGGGTCGAATATGGCAGGTTGAAGGTGTCAGACTTGTGGTACATGACAGGATAGTAATAGGTATGTGACTTTTTTTCCTGTGGCTTTTATAACCTGAAGGTGTGTTGCCTATGATGTAGCACCGTATACCATTTGACTGTTGTGGATGTTAACTTCCAGCTTCTCCAGCCCTGTTTTGGGTGTCAACAGAATGAAGGTGTTGTTGACTCTCACATAGACTTTAATGTGTCATCGGCAATAATCTATTATCGATATTCGGAAAAAAATATGTCTTGATAAATTGCCAGTTATGACCGAATGCCGATAGTCAATGTAAATGCTTCATCACTACTTAATGAATGTGTTAGGACTGCTGCCTCGGGATTCAGCTGGGTCGATGTCACAACGGAACAAGAGCGTCTAGCAGGCAAGTAAGACATTTACCTTTTATTTTTCATCATGCCTCAACAGATGAGCAAGCATTTTGATCTTTTGGAACACCCCTTTAACCTTATCCTGTCCTTTATAAAGTAGGATGTTACATTTAAAAAAATCCCGTTCCAATCCTATGCCAAGTGCCATGTGACATTTTACCCAGTTGCAGTATGGGCTTCTAGGTACATTCGGTAAGTGACAAAACGGGCAGCCAGAGCGTCTTGTTACTTTGCCCACAGAAGCCAACAAAATGGGGTCTAAGAGTGTACGTTCTGGCAGATTCTGCAGCAGGATACATTTCTGTATTTGAGCCGCACTACGGCAGTGGAACCACTCCGAGTCTGATACGCCATGATTTACAATTTACATCCCAAACATTACTGCATCTTAAAGGGGTTTTGCCATGAAGTAAAATTGGCGTGGGAAACTTGCAAATGAAATAATAAACATTTTCACCATTCATTATTATTAAAAATAATCTGCACCGTTTTTGTTTTAGCTGCTCCCTTAGTAATCCATTGTTTACAGCTCGTCTCCAGGGGATACGACCAGAGCTGAGAGCTCCTCAGACCTGGTCAGACATGCTCAGACATCACTTCTCCTCTCAGGCAGCTACTGAGTGTTCAAACCCCAGGTGCTGTCACTCTACTCCCGTCCTCTATGCTCCTTAGTAATTAGTCAAACAGTGCAAATAAATAAAAAAAGAAACCTCAATGAGGTCTGTGCATTGATAAAGAGAAAAAAAAAACAACAACACAGGTTTGGTTCCTGCAGGGATTTGAACCTAGGACCCTAGTGACTGGAGGCCAAAAACTTTACCTCTCAGCTACTCACAATGCTTTACATAAACAGACCAGACTACAGAGAGGAAAGCCATGGTGATTTCATCTTGCTGGGTCACATGATCTGCAATTCAATCAAATCACACACAGCTCCTTCGGAGTACACAGAGCTGAAGAGCTGGATCCAGGAGGTAGGAGATGAGAACGTGGCAAAACCCCTTTAACTGTTGCAGAAGTCAGGGGGCACTGGCTACCACCTCTACATTGACCTGCTGAATTACAAGTGTTCATACCACTGGAACTGTGCCAAGAACCAGACAAGGTTTGCCTCTGGAAGTCAAGTGAAAAATTAAATTAAAGCAGCAAGGAGCTGTCGCTTACACAATTCAGTCCCAAAATGTCATGACGTTGTGTTTGCAAGATAAGCGTCAAATTCTGATGTTGTCAACTTGGCTGAAGTGTAATTGACACAGGCAAATGTATATTTGATTGTTTCAGGCAATAACAGTTGTTTTACTTGAAAATAACTGTTTTTCTGCAAATTTAATAGGATTTCTGTCGGCGGACACAAACATTTTATTTGATAGGAAAAGGTTAAGCAAGGGTATGCTGCTGCTGCTGAGCCTGTTAGAGGATATAAAGAACCCATACTCACCTCTGTACTGACCTCTGTTCCAGCGACGCCTCTGCCCATCTGCTCCGTAGGTTTTCTGTCGTCTTTCCACTTCCATCGGCCAGTTTGTTTGCAGTGCAGCCTCTGATTGGCTCCAAACAGTAACGTCAGGCAACGTCACCGCTGACATCAGAAGCTGCACTGCACACAAGCCGACCACTGGAAGACATGACGACGATTTGGGAATTGGACCGACAGACATCATTGAAACAATGGTCATTAACAGAGGTGAGTATGTGTTTTTTCAGATTTTCTTACAGGTCCAGCAGCAAACACTTACTTAAAGGGGAGGTGCAAAACCCTTTTAAAGTAACCTATCACTATTAAATTTACTTTGCAGAAGTTCTTAGGGTGCTTTCACACGGTGTGTTTTTTGACACACTTTTTGATGCGTTTTTTTCTGCACAAAAATTAAATCTAAAAAAGCGTCAAAAACGCATTAAAAAATGCACCGTGTGAAAGCACCCTTAGGGGATGTTCACACGACAGGTTTGACCGCGGGTTCAGCCGCGGCTTTCGCCGCGGTTCCCGCGGCCAAGCCTTGTCCTACCCTCGCCGCACACTAGCGTCTCCCGACGTGGGTTTGCGGCACAGGCGCTGGGCGTGGTCTCGGCGAGAGGGCGTAGCTTGGGGCGCAGCTTGCGGAGAGGGTTTGCCCCCATGCAAATTAATAGGCAGGGGGCAAGCCGCGCACCACCCACAGCGACACGCTGAGAACTCCCCGTCAAGAATTGATAGGAGAGTTCTCACACACATGCGGCAAGGCCGCAGACCCAAAGCTGCGGCCAAACCCGCGGCTTGTGAATATTAACGCGGTTTCCAATAGGAAACCATGTTAATAAACTAGCCGCGTTTTGGCTGCGATTTTGACCGCAGAAACCGCATCGGAACCCGCAGCCATAACCGCGGCCAAATCCATCGTGTGAACAGGGCCTTAGACAACCCATTTGCCTCATGCATATAACCCACACCTGAGCAGAGACCCGTAGGTAGCTGCTTAAGGTGGAGAGATCATGTACCGCCACCTTCCACCCAGGACAGGCCTTCCTGCATTTAATTGAGCCTACAATATGTGCATGTTAATTGCTGGGTGACAATTTCTATAAGGCAATATGCTCAAATGAAGGTTTGTAAAAAGCATGGTTAGTACAGTAATGATGCTGCATCACACAAGCCACCTGGCACTGTAATGAAACCACTAATTCCATAAGTCAGATCCTTGTGCACATTACCCATTTTTGAAGGTGACAGTTGATAGATATGATGCCTGCAAAGTTTAGATTTAATGTCTTTATGTTAGGGGTAAGCAAACTTACACTATCCATTATCCATCAGCAAGAGGCTGTAGGTTGCTGACCCCTATTTAGTATTAAGCAATCACATCCACACATGCACACAGAGAAACAGAGACGTTACCCAGGAGTCTCCACCCCATATTTCCCAGCTTCGCACTCTGCAGTTGCGAGATCGGCGTGCCTTGTCTGAGAAATAATGGGAGCGCTACACCAAGAGAACAAAGATTTAGCTTTTTTGCAATTTAAGCAATGATCCTTATCATGTTGTCTGAAAATGCACTTGACTCCCTGTTAATATCCTTTACTCTAACATCTATGTACCCACTATCTATGTACCTATCTATCTATGTACCCATCTATCTATCTATGTACCCATCTATCTACCTATCTATGTACCTATCTATCTATCTATCTATCTATCTATCTATGTAACTATCTATCATTGCCTTAAATATATCATGCCCATCGTAGATGCCAGAGCAAGAAAATCTTTGTAGCTACACGGACAGATAATGTTCTAGAATAAAGAACCCCTCCTATATACCCAGAATTCCTTCATAGGTTATTTGAAAAAAAAAATCCAAACTAAACAACCCCTTCGTATTTCCAAAATTCTAAACTAAACTCAGGGGGCAAGGGAATGCATGGTTTTGACAATGTGGCCCTTTTCCACTGGGCTGACCTCTGTTCTCAATTGTGTGGTACTTGGATGGGTAAAACCATACTCTTAAGGTCATATAACATACCAAAGCCTAGATTTACCTTGCTAGTTGATGCTTTGTAGGTAGTCTTCAACTTTTGTGACAGCTGGCTTGTACTGTGACTAGCTGCAAAGACAAAAAATTAATTTTTTTAAACAATTTGAATTACTTAGTATAGTATTATATGGCAGCCATTCAAATAAATGGTCGTATATCTAGTAGACGGATGGGTTGGGTCCACCAGAAGAAGCAGAGACCCACCGCCATACTGTCCATATGCTTTCTAGGTCATACGGACAGGGACGGTCTTGATGGGGCAATACCTTCCCTTTAAGTGCCCAGAAAAGCTAGTTAGCAACATTCATAGATAGCAGCCACATTGGTTCACATTAAGCTGTTTCAGGAAAATTTGAAGGTAAAGAAATGATTAAATTATATTTAACGCAAGAGGAGGACAGTTCAAAGATTTAGGCTGGGTTTTTACATGTTGCATTTTTGCACAAGATGTTTCGTTATATTTTTCAACTGCATCAAAAATGTAAGTAGTAAATGTATGAGTTTGAGAAACATCCAAAACGAAGGAGGAAAAACACAAAGCATGCATTTATGGCGAATTCAGGTGATTTTGTCATTTGGAACATGATTTGGGTAAATTCAATGTGTGCGTTTCTTGCATTTTTTTTATGCAGTTGAAAAACAAAATATGAAACCAGCCTTAGAGGGATTGTCTCGCCACAGACATTAATGGCATATCGATAGTATTTGCAATCAACGTCTAAAAGCTACAGGCTCCAGAGTCCCCAAACCTCCCCCATTTTGAACAGAAAGGAAGTCTGAAATCTCAACTGAAATCAATGAGAGTTCCATTCAAAACAGAGAGGTTTCGGTGCTCATTCTTGAGATGGGTGTAGATCCGAGAGGTGGGCCCTGTACCCATCAGGCATTTATGGTATATCCTATTAATATGCCATCAATGGCAATGGTGGGAAGGCAATTTTAGAAAGAAGAAGAGGACAATTCAAGGATTTAAAGTGAACCCCCCCTCCATGATCCCCATTACTTAGCCTATTGTATACACGGAGGCAAACAAGCCTAGTGCTTCCCTGTTTCTCATTCTTCATTTAATAATCTGTACTTTACTTTCTAATCATTTTGCACTTGCTGTAACAGAAATCAGTTTCCATGCACTGACTTTCTGCTCAGCCTGTGACAGACCTGTGTTTATAAACCGTATCCAATCCGAGGAGCTCAGATCTGCAGCCTGAGCCAATGATGAGACAGGAGGTGTGGCTCAGACTACCCATGGCTCCCAGTGAGCACTATAGCATAGGTGTTGTCACAGACCCCAGCTTGTAGGTCATAGAAGTAAAGAGCAGGCATGCAGCAAGGAAGATGAATAGCCGGTAATCATCCCTTGTAGATAGTAAATTGTATATCACGTTTGAGCTCCTGAATACGGTTGCTTTAAACCCGAGGGATTTTTCTTTTTTTTTTTCCTTTTTGCTGGAAAAGTGCTGAAACTATACAAGCATCTACTTCAAAGACCTATTTTATTCTCTTACTAGTTCAGTTGTACTTGTGCATGAGTCATTTGTCATTAGTACAGCTTATCAGGAAATGACTGCTTCATACCATCAGTTCAAGTGCCTGTTATGATGTTTGCACTTCCTAAATAACAAGCCTGCATGCCAGCACTGTCACTCATAGGTGACAAGCACAGCAGGTTATCTAGTTATCAAGGTTGTTCACATAATGGATTCCAGACCACCACATATACCGAGGGGGAATGGGCAGCTAAAGTTACCACAAGTTCTATTAGAATTAAAACCAAATTCTGTAAAGTGTAATGTAGAGATTCACATCTCGTAGCTTTTACAGGCTGCAGCAGTGATAACCCTGTGCAAACGTGACAAAAAAATAACAGAAGACTGGGGAGATGCGGCGCTGGAAAGGTGAGTAAAAGCTTTTTTTTTTTTTTAATTTTACGATGGCCCCAGGAGCTGCTGGCATGATTTTTATAGGGTGTGGACAACCCCTTTAACTAACTCAGGAATGCCTGCTGATGCCATCTTTTAATATGTATAGTTGAAGAGTGCGCACGCTCTCTCTTATTCATTCAGCCTTGACAATGACAGTAATGTAAGGTGGACAGCCCGTGGCTTTCCTGTGGTTCCTTATGAATATCCTCTCCAGACAACAGACCACAGCTGTTGGATAGTCCTTCCTGCACAACATACTTCTGCTTACTGTTCTTTGGAAAAACCAAAAGAGGTTGCTCCGAAATAGACTCTTTTCACCCATCTACAGGCTAAGTGGCTGGACGTCCCACCTCTGTCACCTCCCCAGTCATGAGAATGGGGGTCCTGTGCCAAATGAATGGTGCAGCGGTTCAGTATGTGCACTGAGGGAACATTCAGTATCCATAGGGCTGAGGGACATGGCCAAGTTCGGCTATTGTTCTCAATCTGTGGGAATCCCAGTGGTAGGAGCGGTGTCGGACTGGGGTGTATGGGGCCCACAGGTGGAGTGGATTCTAAGGGCCTACCTGTTAAGCTGTTTCTGAGCCCACTGGTGGGGTTTATTTTAGGGGCCCATCCTACAGCTACTGTGACTGTACATACCTCCTATGCTCTGCTTCTTGCTTTCTGCCTCTATTTTTAGGCTGATTTGCTTCTTCTGAGGATGTATATGCAGTTAAAATACAACTTGAGGTCTGCCATACTCAGGGGCCCACCGGGGGTTTCCCCTGTGGGCCCGTCTGAGCCTGGGAGCGAGCAGACACTTATCGATCCTTTAACGCAATTCTGTACCCTAGATGTTCAGCCAGCGATACGTACACCCTAGACACAAAGCATCATCTGCATGTACTGCATACAGTCCCAGTAAAGTTTCGTAGACTCCACAGCACATTTGGTGTAACTGCATTGCGATTTACCTTTTGTCTTCATTTGACCTTTATTTAATTCAGCCCCATCGATTGTCTGTCCTTCTACTGCCAAGCGTTCATTCAATGTGTCTATTTCACGTCGCACTTCAATAGAACAAAAGAAGCCATTATTATCAGAAGGGTTTGCAGGATTTCAGTTTTGGCAGAAGAAAGATCTTACATTTTTACAGATATTAGGTCACAACAGCCTTAATTTTAGGAGAGACTGGTTACCATGAAGTGACTCTCCACCTAATCACCTTGTCCCTTTCAGGTTCATACAATATCTGCAAAGGGGTGAGTGGTCCAAATATCCAGTCGAGTTACCGAGTTAAAGGGGTTTGTCCTAAAGTCACACTTTATCTATCCACAGGTGATATGAATGTCTGTGGGGGGCATAACACTTAGAAATGGCAGTTCTGTGGCCCCCTATCAGAACAGAGCAGTAGCAGAGCATGCACAGAGCTGCTCTGTTAAAAGGTCTGTGTGACCGGAGAGAAGACTAGCACAGCGTCCTCTCTCAGTCACACCCATAGAGCACCAACATGCTCACCCACCAGTCCATTCAAAGGTAGGACTCTGGTTCTCCATTCCTGTGATGGGAGGGGATCCTAAATGTGGTACCCTTTTCAATCAGACATTATTCCCTTTTATGTGCACAGGCTGACACCACCACTACCATGGGGTACTACTACTGTATGCTGTTTTATTACAATGGATGAAGCAGAAACAGCATAGAGTTGACACCCGAATTCCCCTTAGTGGCAGCTGTGTAGTCAGAATTGTTTTGTAATTAAAAGGGGTTGTCTCACTACATTGATTCATCTTACCTCAGTCCCGTTTTCTCAGTCCCGTTTTCTCAGTCCCATTTGTGAATTCAGGGGCATGTTTTACTGGCTTCTACTGGCCTGCGGTAGAAGCCAGGTCTGTAGCTATAGCAACCACTGCTGGCAGCCTATCAGGAGAGATGGAACAGGTCTGTAGATATAGCGACCTGATATATATGCAGTTCGCAGTGTTCCAGACTTGCTTGCCATATTATAAAACAATGCTCTAAATCTCTTACCTGGACATATAGTTAAAAAGGTTGTCTCACTACAAGGATTGCTTTTTAGGTTAAAGATCTTGCTAAAACAAGTCACTTTGCAATATATGTCCATTTACAGTGTCCTACCTATTCCTAGATATCCCCTCTTGTATGGGCTGCATCAGCTCCTCAGGTCGCTATATCTACAGACCTGTTCCATCTCTCCTGATAGGCTGCCAGCGTTGGTTGCTATAGCTACAGACCTGTGACTGCAGGCCAGTAGAAGCCAGTAAAACATGCCCCTGAATTCACAAATGGGACTATATATAGAGAGATTTATTAGTCCAAAATACAGATTTAGCCATATTAAAAAGGATGTACTCTCCTGTTTCAAATCTCCCGATTTGAAACAGTTACAAAGTCAATGGTGAGTACCCTGCATTATACTCCTCAGACTGTTACCTTGGCAGAATAGCCGACCACTGTGCAGTTGCATCTCCCCAAATATAATGGGAGAACGGGAAGCAGAGTAAGCTTTGGCAAGCACTTTAATCAACGCTAAATTTTAGATATACGGTAACCAGAAAGGGAAAAACAAAAGACAATGTTCAAGGATGGGCAAAAGTGCTGCTATCCCCTAGTGTAGAGCCTGGTGTATAGCTCAGGGACTTTTACTTTTCTATGGGTTGAGTCAAGATGAGCGTCAGGCAAAGCGTGATTATCCGTTTGGCCTGGAGTGCTTGTGTAATGTTCAGACACAACATCAATATTCAATAGACAGAGCTCCAACCACTGTGACCACATCTAATCTTTCCAATTGAGTGGCACCCGGACAGGATACACTGAGCTCAAGTGAAAATAATGACAAAATATTATACATAAAAGATATAAAAAGGTAAACAACAAATGCAAAGATCTAGAAATACCATATAACCAACTTAAATTTAAAGAGTCCACGTGTCATCTGACATCATACATCCCAGTTGTCAATTTATTCATGCATTCCAGGAGTGTTAACAGAGTTCTTAGAAAAGATAATCTTGTATTCAGGTGCGTAACTAGAATTCATAGGGCCTCATATCAAAAGGAAAGGAAGCCCCGAAACCTAATATAGCAATAAAACTGTAATATATCAGAGAACCCACATAGTAGCACTATATGGCAAAAAAAACACCAACTACTTCTTCCCTACAAAACGAAGCAATGTTCTTGTACCAGAATGAGGCTCCCTTAACCTCTGAGCCCCCTAGCAATTTCTATTTCTATGGCAATAGTTACGCCCATGCATGTATTGTTATTTACAAAGAGAAACAAGTATAAGACAGTCATGCTGAGAGAGCGGTCAGATACTCTTTCGACTCCGCTCTGTCCTTCAAACCACACATCCAAGCCCTCACCTCTGCCTGCCGCCTCCACCTGAAAAATATCTCTCGCTTCTGCTCATTCCTCGGCTATGACACTACAAAAATGCTAGTCCATGCCCTTGTCATCTCCCGCCTAGACTACTGCAACATACTTCTTTGTGGCCTCCTGTCTAACACTCTTGCTTCCCTTCCAACCATTCTCAACTCTGCTGCCTGTCTTATCCACCTCTCTCCTCGCTACTCCTCTGCCTCTCCCCTCTGCCAATCCCTTCACTGGCTTCCCATTGCCCAGCGAATTTAGTTCAAGTTAGTAACCCTGACCTACAAAGCTCTCCATGACCTCTCCCCTCCTTACATCTCTGCCTTAATCTCCAGATATATCCCCTCACGAAATCTCCGCTCCTCACAGGACCTTCTTCTCTGTTCTTCTCTTATCTGCTCCTCACATAACAGTCTCCAAGACTTCTCTCGTGCTTTCCCCACACTCTGGAACGCACTGCCCCAACATATTGGACTCTGGCCCACTCTCACCAGCCTCAAAAGCAACCTGAAAACTCATCTCCTCAGGATTGCCTATAACTTACAAAAACCCTGCTGCCACTGTACTACCCCACAAACATGTCTGCCCCTCACCTCCTGTCTCTTCCCTCCTCCTTGTAGATTGTAAGCCCTCACGGACAGGGCCCTCTCTCCCTCTGTTGTGCCAGTTGTAAGTCATTCATCGTTATTATTGTACTCACTTGACATTATGTATGTAACCCCCCTCAAATTTACAGCGCCATGGAAGCAATGGTGCTTTAAAATAAATGATAATAATAATAATCAGCAGGTTGATTAGTGGGAAGAAGCAGTGGTCAGAAGGAGCAGAGACTTTATCTCTAACAAGATTAGATTATGTAACAGTTAACCTTTGAAAAGCACTTGTTTTCACTCCCTGAAGATCTATAGTTTGTTTCCTATGTAGTAAATGTCCTGCACTCATGTCACTGTAAGGGTATGTTCACACGGCGTATTGTGGAACTTATCTGTGCGCACCACAATAGGCCTGCGGTTGAAAGTACGTGCTGGCCAGCAGCGCTATGCTCGGCCTCCTATTAGTTTCATCTTCCCCAGCGGGTACTCGCCGAAAGAAGTGACAAGTAATTTCTTTTTATGGGTGCAAAGTACGCGCCGGGGAATACACAGGGTCATCATAGCACTCGAGTGCTATGATTTTACCATATGTACGGGGCGTACTTTGTGCGCATTACAGCACAATTACGTGCCAAAGCACGTCCTACAAATACGTTGTGTAAACATAACTAACATGTCAGCTAGGAATAGCAGAACTAATATGCCAATCACTGCTATAGAAAAACCCACTCATTGACCAAGCAGTGCGAGTCTGACGCTGCATGGGACCGTTTTGCATGGTGAGAAAACCACTTAAAGTTATAATACTTAATATGCTTTATACTTGTTAAACTGACTGGGACAAGTGTAAGGCTATGTTCACATGGTGAAATGTACCACAGAGATATTGCCCACCAAAATGTGTGTCCATCCCATCATGAACCTGTGCCCCATTATAAGTTAAAGGAAATTTTTCACTCATGGACGTATAACACGCTGCAAGAAGAATATTAAGGATAAGTTCAAGAACCAGATCCCCATCGGATCCCACATTAAAAAATCCACGCCATAGATTTCAAATTCTGCTCCAGCAAGAGTAACACAGGTTAGTAAATCACCTCAAATTTCTGCTGAGGATTATACATCGGATTTTTCCAACAGCAAATGATGTGTGAACATACCCCAAGTAATCTGTCACTTATTGATGCGTTTTCCATGCAGATTCTGCATCAGAAACAGTTGCGTAGCCAGGACATAGAATACACCTATTCAATGACTTTATGCAAAACAGTCAGTGAGGTCTGAAAGGCAAGTAAATCCTCACACCGACCAATTTATTGGTGGCTCTCCCCAAGGAGAGATTTTCCCCTCTTCTAAGCCACTCTCACCCAGTCAACCAATAAGTTCTACTCTACACTGACGAGGGGCAAATACCTCGAAACAGCTGTCTGCAGATGAACTTAACTGGTTTGGTTCAAATCCCTTTCACATTGCTAGGCTCCTGCGAGCTACATGTGAACTGAGGATAACCACATCCAATAGAGTGCGCTGTGGAGCTCCCCAGCTCTTTTCCCATAAGCCTTTGCTTTATGCAAAACAGTCAGTGAGGTCTGAAAGGACAGTAAATCCTCACACCGACCAATTTATTGGTGGCTCTCCCCAAGGAGAGATTTTTCCCCCTATCTATAAATCTGAATTGACTTGGATTTCTGTTGTGGATCCACAAAAGATCTTGTGTGAACAAAGCCTAAGAGTTATTTCACACTTTTCTAAAAGATTTCAGATGCTGTTTGACTGACGCCTTAAGTGATCAGTATCACCCATAAAGAAAAAAAAAATGGGAACACTGTTCACCTCTAATGCAAACCTTCCCATTTATGGTTAGTTTTAACCATTCTGCCTTTCTCTGTGAAGTTGGCGCACTGTTCAAACCGTAAAGATGTAAAGATAGATGGCGTTTTTACTGAAGAAAGATCAATCGAGAATGACAAAATACATACCTAAACAGCTGCAAAAAGATCTAAAAAGACACATTTACTATCTCCAAGATATTTCTCAGTCTTGGGAGCGCCGGGGAGGATTCCACCCAAACACAAAATGTCTCTTAATAGCAGCCAGGAAAAATAAAGCAGCTATGAACCCAGCCTATGACAAGAACTGCAAAACTTTATACACGTCTCTGCTTAGAGCCTTGAGGTTGTAGCATGTCCAGACCTCTTACCAGTGTTTTCTTACAATACTTACGTTCTAGATTTTCAATGTAGAGATTCTCAAATTCTCTTTCTATTTGCCCGAAGAGCTCCATGAGCGTATTCCGCACGGATGATGGCAGCTTGGAATCCTATAGGAGTATAAAAAAAAGAATTATTCATTGTGTCTTTGAAAAATGAAGGCATTCCTGCTGTGCTACAAGTAAAGCAATGTCCTCTATCGAGGGCATCAGACGGAACGTAATAAGGCTGCAGCACATGCACAATTTTACTGACTGGATATGAATATTGATCATGTAGTCTGTCATACTAGAAGAGAAATCGTGACAGAAGACACAACGGGTGACACATTATGGTGCACAATAACTCTTCTAGTTCTCATTTTATATAGTATTTATTTTTTACTATACATGTGCCGCTCTCTATTTGAGCGCTCCGTTCTGTTTGGTTTTTTCCTTCTTTTTATGCAGTTTTAGGGTATGTTCACACGGCTGAGTTTGACGTCGTTCTGGAACATATCCTCGTCCAAAATCGCGTCAAAAAAGCCTCCAAAAAGGACCCAAATTCATTTGGAAAACCTGATCGAAACCTCATCTGAAACAACGTTGCAAAACCTTGTCGGAAACCACAAGGAAAACACCTGATCAAATCCTCGTCAAAATCCCTCGCCTGAGTAGTGGCTCCGTAAGAAGCATTTCAAGATCCTGGAGCGGCCTAGCCAGTCTCCATACCTGAACCCAATCAAAAATCTTTGTAGTGCGCTGAAACTCAAAGTAGCCCAGCAACTGCCCCGAAACCTGAAAGATCTGCATGGATGGCAGCTTATAATATCTTTTCCCATGCATATGATATATATAAATATATATTATACTATATATATATTATTAATATATATATATATATATATATATATATGTTTCCCTTTTAATCTTCTGCTCCGATTCCTATTACAGTGCATACGTTGGGTATTCAGAAAATTAGAAACGTTTTTTGCACAGCCAAGGTCCAAGCTCTAACCAGAACAAATTACATAAGTACCCTGTGGGTTTTCTATTTGCAAATTTCCCCATATAAGGTAATTAGCTGACACCAGAAGAAGCTGGAGTCAATGTAGTCAACAGGGTTGTGGCGTCGGTAACCCAAAGCTTCGACTCCCTCATACATGGCGCATGTTTAAGTGATAACTTTACTATAGTTAAATGTTATCAGGATTTTTATCACCTTATGACAATAATCAAGCTATATAGGTACAACATACACTGACAAGGAAAATGGTAACAAAGTTTCGTTCTTTTGACTTTCAGATTCCGTATCATACCATTCACTACAGCTTTGTACATGAGGCTGCCATCATTGTATAGTCAATCATCTTACCCATCGTATATATAAATTTGACTTGCAAGTATTTAGCATCTGCTTAGTTCTGCAGATTCTTTCCTGTAACTGCATTGTTACTGTTTTGCTCCTAAAAATCAAAATGTTACTTTATTATTTTGTTAGTATTTGGTAAATCCACCTATTGGCTTTCAGCACTGCCTGAATCCTTCTGGGCTCTGGATCAGATTCAAGCATGTCTTGACCAAAATCTGACCTCAGGTCTCTTCTACACATTCCCAATGTTGGTGCAGACTGAATTTGGGTACAAATATAGCTTTTTCTTCAACTCTACCCACAAGTGTTCGACTGGGTTGAGGTCTGGAGACTGTGGAGGCCAATACAGCAACTGTACCTCATTATCATTGAACCCTTCCTTCTCCAACCTGGACGTCTGCTTCGGGTCGTTGTCCTGCTGGACACTATGTCGTACTCTTCATACTCATAGTACTCGAGTGTATGAAGTAACTCATCTTGTAGGTCACTCACATAGAGCTCAGCATTGAGATCAACATCAATCCTGGTCAAGTATCCAACATCTTTGGCTGTAAAACATCCCCATATCATTAGCCTTTCTCCACCGAACTTGACAGTTTTTTAAATTTCTTGATTCGTTCGCCCCTTTTCCCTTGATTCTTCCCATTACCCCCATCAGAGCCCAGTCTATTGACTTTCATCTCATCGTTCCAAAACATCCGCTTCCAATCTTCCATTTTTCATACTTTTTTTGCAAACTGGAGCTGACGCTTCTTATGACGCAATTGCAGTCTCAGCTTCTTCCCCTTATTTCGGGCCATCATTCCAGACTTGTCTAATACGTGTTGCATGATGCTTGCATGGACATCTGTTATCTCACTCTTCGGAAGCCTACGAGCCTCCTCCATTGCTGTGTCCATCGCGTCAGAAATGATAGACCTTGTGATGAGTCAACTTGTTGACTCTGATATTTTGCCTGGACGTCACCTCTTGGCTTCTGAATGGATGGATGGACTTCATTCCATATTCTTCCAGCTGTCTGGGCCTCACATGATGCAGTTTGGCAATTTTCTTGGCCCAGAGATGCCATCGATGAGCTGGATGATGCCGTTTCCCTTTTCTTTGGAAATCTTCTTCATGGCTGCTCGAACCAGTGACCTTTCGCTTAGGAATCAGCCTTATAACACTGAGCTATTATGAATGTGAAAACAGATTGTAATTTGTAGTGACAAGAAGAAAAAGATTGTCCCACCACCAGGAGCAAAACGGTGACAATGCAGTTACATGACAAGAATCTGCAAAACTAAGCAGATGCTTAATAGTTGCAGGTCAAAGTTATGTATGAGATAGCCAAGAGGATTGTCTATAAAATGATGCTAGTCCCACATTCAAAGCTGTAGTGGATGGTGAGATATGGAGCGTGAAAATCAAAAGTTCAAAATGTTGTTACCCAATTGATTGACAATGTAAAATATATTTAATGGATACAACTTAAGAACACAAAAAAAAAAAACTTTTAAAAAATTGTATATATGCAAAACGTTGCAGTAAGTGGGGGAAAAAAAAACGCTTTCAACAAACACTGTCCAGAATAACACTTGTGGAGTCTATTAATTTGTTCTGAGAAATAGTATCGCCTCTCTCAGCTCCTTCATAGATGACCTCAAATCTGATCTCACAATTTCCAGGCTAGGGAACGGCTTCTCTACACTAACTTGGGTTGGGGGCAAAGGGATGAACGCATGGGCAACATCTCTAACAATGTCATGGGATATAAAAGAATTGCCTCAATCACAGTCAGTTCTGATGAACAGTTGAACTCTTCTACTGAAAAATGTTGCTGAAATCTGGTCAGTCTGTTTGCTATGGAGTGGAAACTTTTCCCCTGTGGCAACGCTTTACCTGCTCCATGTCATCCAAATACTTTTCAAAACTAAACTTCTCATCTGATGAGGCTGAAGATATGGGAGCAGCAGCACTGGCAAGACCCAATTCCTCTTGCTCTTGGCACTGCATTGAACTGTAACAATTTATTATATATTTTGGGAGTCAGTCCATTTTATACCAACTCCGACTCCTGCAAAATGGGCACCAACTCCAACGCCCTGGTAGTCAAGTGTATGCACACACGGGAGGACATTAATAGGTATACACATCTCTGCTTTTAAGTACATTATATCAATTTACAAAATGGTTGCAATGTTAGAAGTCTTAAAGGGGGTTGTCTCACTACATTGATTCATCTTACCTCAGTCCTGTTTTCTTGGTTTCACTTTGAATTCAGGGGCGTGTTTACTGGCTGCAGTAGAAGCCAGGTCTGTAGCTATAGCGACCAGCACTGGCAGCCTATCAGGAGAGATCAAACAGGTCTGTAGCTTAGCGACCATAGGAGCTGATGCAGCCCATACAAGAGGGGAAATCTCAGAATAGGTAGGACACTGTTAATGGGCACATATTGCAAAGTGACTTGGTTTTGCAAGCTCTTTAACATAAAAGCAATCCTTGTAGTGAGACAACCCCTTTAACTTTCCGACCGTTTTGGGTAAACAGACTTGTTTGCCTCCATGAATACAGACTACAACCAAAGCCTGTGTAGTCTGATCTTGCGGTCAAACCTTCCCTTCTTCTCAACGTACATTCAACAGGATATAAAAACCAGACAAGGTATGTTAATAGTCTGTAATATATAGTTGCATAGGTCTGCATAGAAACTGTATACAGCAAATGAAAAGAGATTTTTTAAATCACAACTGTCTGTAAAAGTAGCTGTATATGTACAAATTTTGTACAGATTGACATAACCCTGAAAAACATTCTCTAAAATAAAGAATTAAAACTATGGGTTCTAAAGTCTCAATTGGGAGTTAATCCACCTGAGGAGCATTGACAAGTGAGTAAATAATCTTTTCCCCATACAGTAACTAAAGGCAAATATTTATTCACCAATGTGTATTTAATACGGGATAAATCAGCTCAGCAGGCAGCAGAATAGCAGTATCCGTAATATATTGTTAATTAAAACAGTGCAAACATTTCCCCAAAGAAACTCGCAGAAGTAGAACCTGCTGATGTCAGCAGATGCTGCGGGTTGCCTGTCTCAATGGATAAATAATACCCAGCAAGACTAGGTCTATAATGTTTACCGCTAGAATGTACACAGCACGGTTCCCATAGATCACAGACACTGCTCCAAACCATCCCTCCTCATTTAAAATCTATAAGAAGTCAATGCTTTCAGCCCTCGCCAGCCACAGAAATTCAATACCGGCTTGTGTAGAAATGTTCAGCAGCAGAGCAGGTGTCTAAGCATGCATTAACATGCCAGTAAATTGCAGCGTGCATAGAAAAGTCAATAGCTCATCTGCGTCAGCTTAAGGCTGATCAATCTGGAGTAATTTATTGCCGTGGGGTCGTTCTATGAGATACATGCGAGTCTCCGCTCATTCAGTCAGCAAAATAAAACAGAAACAAATATTATTTATTTTTATGTTGTGCATCTGAAGAAAAAAACATTACTTACTCCAAAAATACTGCAATGACTGGACTAGACTGAACCCAGTAGTAGGCATCTCTGGCCTATATGCTACCTCGCAAAAATTAACAGGTGCAGCTAATTGCCGAGCAGCAGCTCACACGCCCCACTGCAAGGGAAACAATTAGATGATAAAAAAAACTGCACATTAGTTTAATACCTGTTCACACCAGCATGCAGAAAAGCCACAGTATAGTGCATGGGGAGAGTGCACAAATGCAAAAATAGAAATAAAACAACATTTTGGTACCCTTCTGTATCTCCTTATTTATATGCAATTGTAGTACCAGCAACCACCCCCCTCATGCATTGAGGGTATGTGAGTGGTTGTTTTATTGGCATTTTTGTATTTGTGCAATCTCCCCATGGATTATACTGTGGCTTTTCTGCATGCTGGTGTGAACAGGTATTAAGTTAATGTGCAGGTTTTTTTTTTTCATCTAAGGCTATGTTCACACGGGTTAACTGCGGGGCGTAATTACGCCCCGCAATTACGCCGTGTGGCCGGTGCGGGAGCGGGGGGCCGGCACTTCGCCGGCCCATAGACAATCATTGCTAGCGGCGCGTATACGCCGCTAGAAAGTGACCTGTCAATTCTCCCCCCCTGTGGCGGATTCGCCAAGCAGGGAGAGGAGACGTAATCCATAGTTCTCTATGAGAACTGTGGATTACCGTAATGAAGGGGCCGTTTTCAGCCCGTAATTTGCGCACTTTGGCGCGTAATTATGGACCAAAATACGGCCCATTTTAAGCCGTGTGAACATG
This sequence comes from Phyllomedusa bahiana, assembly GCA_025379985.1. Classification (NCBI taxonomy): domain Eukaryota; kingdom Metazoa; phylum Chordata; class Amphibia; order Anura; family Hylidae; genus Phyllomedusa; species Phyllomedusa bahiana. Next base: position 82,753 of record JAODAL010006812.1, read on the forward strand.
GCCTAATTGTTCCGCTTGCAGTGGGGCGTGTGAGCTGCTGCTGAGCAATTAGCTGCACCTGTTAATTTTTCACAGGTAGAATATAGGCCAGAGATGCCTGCTACTGGGTTCAGTATAGTCCGGCCATAGAGCTGTGAATATGGCCCAAAAATTGCAGTGCTTTTTGAGTCTGTAAATCTGGGACACAATGATATAGAAAATTTGACAAACTAGGAAGATGCTCTCTATAAAATGTGAAATTTGCCTTCATGCACATCCGTCTGCCCTTATACGATGGGGTCATTCAGGGATGCCTGTCTGGAAACCTCAATCTGGGCATTGGGGGGGGGGGGGGGGGGGACACCAACTATTTTAGGGCATGGTCTCACAGGGTGGATTTTGTCGCTGAATTATTGCAGTTTTTAGTGTAGATTTATATTTTACATTGACTTCAATGGGAGAAGACAAAATCTTCATTAAAGGGGTTTCCCCATCAGGCTGCTTCACAGCCAGCTTCAGGCTCACATTTTCTGTATAGTCTGTGGGAGGTTCTATAGCAGTGACTGACATTTCTGTTCTGCTAGATCCCATTCCAAACTATGTGTGTTAGAGAGACATCAATGATGGAGGGGTTAAAATAGTAGATCACAAGATTACAGAGCTCTAAATGGTTAAAGGCCGTAGTGATGTTTACTGAAGCATCTCAGGGGTTAAAAGACCAGGATCAGAGTAATCTCCAACCCCTTGTTCTAGCAGCAGGTCCTGGCTGTACCTTACAGTAGTTACCTGCTGTATATGAACACACCTTTCCCATATCATCAAATAAACGTACATCAATTTCCGGTAAAAAGGCTAAAAGGTACATTCACACTACAAGAAGCACTGAAGTTTTAGCATGGTTTTTAGTATGTCTTATATTCCAAAAAATGCGGTATATCATCCTACCCATGACTGGTAAATGGCACCAATACCTTTTCTTTTGTAATCCTGGGTATAACGGTGCCTACTTTCTACAGTTACCCACCATTTAAGTGAATGGCACATACCAAAACATTCATGTCTTTGCCTTTAGTGGTTACCTCCATTCACCAGAACGGAGCATTGCCACACCTATGTAACAGCCTCACTGCTGGCAAATGGAAGTCCTGCTAATTAATTCCCATTGCTCAGACTTCGGTAGAATTACTAGTTCATTCTTTATCTGGAAGAATCAGGATAAACTATAAAAAGAGTATATGCACCAACTAAATAGACGCCTGCACTATGGATAAGGGGTTAAGGTATGTTCACAAGGCTGATTTGGACGCCGTTTTCGAAGCGGTTTTTGGAGCATTTCCGCTGAAACACGCTTCTTCAGAAGGTGTTTCTCTGCGACTTTTTTTTTTATGAGGTTTTGGGTGAGGTTTTTGACAAGGTTTTCAACACTGTTTTTACCCATACAAATTTATATCCAGGTCAAAAAACACGCCGACACACGCGCCTAAAAAGCGCTCCAAGAATCTACATGACACTTCTTTTTTAGCGCTTCCAAAGAAGTGTGTAAAAATCTTGTGTATGAACTACAATGCTGTTTTATATATGAATCAATTAAATTAATTGGGGGCATTCTTAATTTGCATGGACTGGCTTGAGGCGACCTTGCACAAAGAGGCCAGAGTTAAAAACTTCTTTAGGATATGGGAAGGGTATATAACCACGCTTCCGGTGTCACTTAGAAGGAAATTGCACTCATGTTTTGGCACAACAACGTGGTATATGGGACGGCAGCTGGCGGGCACAGAGTCCATCACTATTTAGGTATAACATAGTTGTTATCAGGTATTTGGAAGAGAAGCGGGTGAGGCAGTAAAAGTGAGGTTAGCGGTATTCCTTCTCCACACATCATCTCTATGCAAGCCTAAGAGTACAAGAGGAGGCCTCCCCTCCCTTCACTCATATGCGGGGGCAGAAGTGGAGGGTTCCTAAATAGGATTCTGGTTCGCAAACAAACAACAATTGAGAACTGGAAGGGGTGATACACTGTTCAGTGCACAATATGTTTATGTTTATTAAAGTGAAGTTATGTTTTGGTATTTTACATGATAAGTCTTAGGCCGTGTTCACACGGCTTATTCCCGACGGATTTGTGCGTTCACAAATCCGCCGTGAATAAGGGGCGGGACGGGGGGCGGGGGCGCCGCTCCCCGGCCCCATAGACAATGCATTATCTACGCGCGTACGCGCCATAAATAATGTGCATGTCACTTTCTCCCCCGCGGCGGATTCGCCGAGCGGGGAGGAGCGACGGAATCCACTGTTCTCTATGAGAGCAGTGGATTACCGTAATGACTCCGACGGATTGGCGCCGTACTGAAGCGCAAATCCGGCGCGCAGTACGGCGCCAATCCGCGGCAAAATAAGCCGTGTGAACGAGGCCTTAAAAGTTACGAAGCATTTGTAACATGATTTATGTCAAGTGAGAAAACACAGAAAATGTTTGTTCAATGTCAATTTCAGTGCTGTATAACTAATCAAGATACGTTGTCGTGAATCTTGTGAACCATTGCTTTCTATTTCTTGATGTTGTGATGTACAGACATTGACTTTCAATGAAAACAGTTTAAAAAAAATAAAATAATTGGGGGTGTATTGGAAACCGCATCCAAAACAGCATCCAAATAAGCCTTGTGACCATACCCTTACAGTAGTTTTATTTTGGGATCTTCCAGACACAGGTCCTTTATATACAAATTATTTTATAAAACTATTAATGAATCTGCATTCTAAGACGATCCGCCAGTTGCCTCGATAAAGTGCGACATGACCATATTAAACATTTAGGCACTGAATCATGCACGTGAAATTATATTAAAGGCAATAGCGATTCCCTGCTCAGCATCTGCTTCTATTCACTCCAGGAGCTATCTGCCTCAGAACTAGATGCAATTAGCAGCAGCGAGCACAAATCTGCCAAAAATGGACATAGAAGGAAGTGAAGAAACCTGAACTTACTGTAAACACAGAACGTAATAAAACCTGAGCACACAAATCAACTTAACGTACACACAGGATTTTACAAAGCCGAGTATCTTGTTCCAAGTTTGTTCCGACCGCGCCGCTGACTTTTCCTGCCCTGTAAAGGTCAAGTGACGCTTTTATCATCGACATTCAGTTCGAAATTAGTTTAAAATTGTGCCTGACTCATTATAAATGAAGAAAAAATAGCAGCAGTTCATTCTCCATTTATCGATAACGGTCTAACAGGTGCAAAACCCTAATCGCTTTAGTTGACTGCTATGGTTAATTTGTTAAGCTTAGAGTTTGAGCTTTATTTCTTTTTTTTCTGGCCATTTTTTTTCTATGCTTTTTTTATTACTATACATTTGTGTGTAATGGTATCTTTTGAGCTGCTCTTTTTGTCTCTAATCTTGATAGTTATTGCATTACTCTATGTAGCTCCAGATAAGTTTAAATCTGGAATCTTGGATGTGCTCTTTAAGGGCCATCTTCTATTTGATACTTTTGTACAAATGTAAAAACTCAATAAATATATTTAAAATAAAACCCTAATCACATTACACCCCCTCACAGGAACAAAGCCACACATCCCAGAAAATCTCAGCATGAAGCAATATGAAGTGGCTCTTGCAGCTACATAGGGGGGAGGTTTATCAATGCAATTAAAAGGGGATTTATTGCTTCATCAGTTCGTCTGTACTATTGTACTTTTAGTTTCTAGGCTCCTCAAATCCAGGGGCGTTTCTTAACTGAAGAGGGGTGACATCATCCCCTCCACTGTTCGTGCTCGCTCCCGAGTCAGTGTGTTTGTTTGAGATCAGTGGGAGGGGATAGCACATCTCTGCTCTTCTTCCCCTCTCTGTCTGAGTCCACATGTCACTGTGTCGTTCCTCTCCCTATGCAGTCTTATTTTCTAAGAGCTGTATGTTTACATAGCACAGCCCTGCATTCAGTCTAGACAGTCCTCTATGAACTCAGAGCACTGATCTCTTCTCCTCTCACAGCTGGAGGTTTGTTACAGTTGAATCCAGTCTTCTATGAACTCATCCAGAACAGCACAGATCTGTCTCCTTTCTATGTTTACATGCAGCAGCATTAGGCATCGAGCATAATTCTGCTGTTTTCTGATTGTAGAAGCAGCTGCAGTGTTACTGCACAACTCCTGGCTGTGCACAGTGAAATGTTGCCGACCCCTTATTCTGAGTGAGAGAGGCAGAATGTAAATTAGTAGAGCCGTCAGCCAATGAAATGAAAGGAGGAGGAATCTGACCGTCACTGGGGAACAGTGTTTATAGAAAACGAAGCTAAGGCAGACAGTGATAACAAGACAGCTTTGCAAATTACATCCAATTGCAAAGTTCCTTGTTTTCACTGTCCCCTTATTCTGAAGACCATTTAATGTAATTGAAAAAGAAACTGGTATTCGACCGTATGATAAGGGTGGGAAATATTCTTTGTAGTCGCAGTCCATAAACTGTAGGTAACCAGCAGAAAAGATGGTGCAGGGCAGATATGTACAGGTTAATTTACTCAGTAATCTAGTTACAGAGATTTCAGTGGGGCTGGTCCGGCAGTACCTCCTGGCCTTTCCATACAATTGAGTGGTAGCTGGAGACCTACTATGTATGAGTCACCAAAGGGCCTGGAACCAGGGGGGAGAAAAGTCAGCAATTTTTGGTCAGTACCCGTAGGTAACTGACATTGGTACTTCATATAGCTGCGGTACAGCTAAAAATGGGCTAGCTTTTCTGGAACGGCTATAAAGTTGGATTGGAGGCCATTCCCATGTTTCAGGCCAGGTTTTACTGTGTCTCTAAAAGCTTAAGGCCTAGACATGAGGTGGAGAGAAACTGCTAGCTGGAAAGTGTTTGAGAGCCATCTTCTCCACAGTCCAACAGAGCTGGAGAAAAAAGGGGAAAAAACCCTGAAAAAACAGGACTAGACAGATTTTTGCCTTTTTCACACGCATAACAACTACAATTTCTGTTATATTTAGCTGAAGTTAAAGGTTTGTCTCACCGCGTTTCACGGGCCCAAAGCAGCTTTCATTCACAAAAACCTGTCTCTTCCGGGTCATTCTCTGCCTGGTTTCTATCATGATTATCATATCAGCCCCACATTAAGGCTTTAAAACTCTTTAGCTTCTCTGGTTTTTGGGGAGTACTCTTCTTTGTTTTCCTTTCTAATTTTTTTTTTTATCGGGGTAATTTTTTTTTCTCTGTACATTTCTTGATCAGGTTTTTTTGGGAACTTTTAAGACTTACATATAACTGTTTTCATTTGAAAAAATAATCTGATCTGTATGGAAAAATAATAAAATTCAGTTAAAAAACAAAACAAAAAACATCCCACACAACATACAGTTCCCCAAAATCTCAAGGACCAGAATGGGGCATGGTCTATACAAACCCCGTCCCTAAACAGGCAGTACTGTCTGGTTTCCGGCAATCCAGCCCACACGTCCTGCAATGTTGTGCAAGTCAGCTATAAAACAATGGGTAATGTACTTATCCTTAAACTTACAAGGGAAACCAAAAAATTTAAAAAAAAAACACAAATAGGTTTTAAAAGGGGCCTAAGATACTTATTAAAACGAACAAAAGTTTAATTCGGGCATAACAGAAGATTAAAAGCATATGGACCACGCGTTCTGCAAGCAGTTTTTCCTCGGGGGTCTCATTAAAAGATTTTTTTAAAAAGAGTATTCTTTTTTAATAAGTAGCTTAGCGCCTTTTACCTCTTTTGTAGTTGTTTTTAGCACTAATTCTTTCCCAAACCGTACCCGGACCCTTTGGGCGGCAGGGGAAGGAGGAGAGGCGGCTGAGAACCACCACCAATAGGTTTTGGGGGAAGTTGGCCCCCTGACTTGCGCAACACACCATTTAGTGCAATACGCCCAAGAATTTAACCATCGTCCAAACACTCTGCCCTGGGGGGCCCCGTGTTTTGTGTTAGTTTTTTGCTAACAGTACCCTTAAAAATAACTGCACAAACCAATTTTGTTCTACAGACAAAGAGCTATGCACTTACTAGCAGAAATAAAAACTTTTTTAAAACTAAAAAAAGCACAAGAGAGGGGGGCACCCCCCACAGTGCCAGGAAAATTATTTTTACTGCCAAAAAGGGAAAAGATTTTCATTGCGAAAGCTGTTAAACTTTAATGCCAGGGGCGTGGAAACGGAAAAATCACTGGAGAAAAGGTTTTGATGCTTTCCTTTCAGGGAAAGGTATCATCAGTAAGGAAGAAAAAAATCCGATTACAATAGAACAAAATTATGTGGGAACTGGTCTGACTACAAGTCACAGAGTCAACAATTTCCTACTCACAAGAAGGCTATACAGGCAAATGGCTCACAAGAGGTTTGTTTGTTTTCCTCTGTATCAAGAGATTACTTTGATTTTTTTCTACTAAATATTTTTATCTACAAAAATACTTTTAAAAAAAATTATAACGCAGCATCAAAGGGAAGGCAAAAAATGTAGCTTCACAACCATTTTTTTTATATTGTTTCAATACATTAAATTCAGTGGATAAAAATCAATGTTTTTTTAAAAAAAAAAAAAAAAATCCGATTTTTTTTTTTTAAAATGGATTTTTTTCAATAAACTCTTTTTTGAGGAAAATTTTACCACCAAAAGGGTTTCTTTCCATCATGAATAAAGCTGGTTTTTTAAACCGTAGAATAAAAGGCTGTATATGTGTAACTTTCACAATGCCCTTTCCAGAGGTTTCTGTAGGTTAGTGGGCAGTTTCTCTCCTTTTTTAAATAAGACGCTCGCTTTATTAGCGTTCTAAAAAAACTGTTTTGACCCCCGCAGAGGTCCCACCTCTTTTACAGCAAAAGTTACAACAGAACAGAATTGAGAAAAAACCTTAATCCTATTTTTTCACAAACCTAAAAACGAATCAACCCTTCATCCAATCCAAAAAGTTTTACAAAAATTTTTTGATTGTTTGGGGTGGAAAAGATCTGCACAACACAAGAAGAATGTGAATCTAAGTGTGAGGGGGAGGAAGGCAAGCAAAAAGAAAATAAAGTTTTAAAACTTTGAGCACAATACTGAGCTAGCCACAGAAGACAAATTGGATCGTTTGTGTTACGATCTGAGGTTTTTTTACATTCTTTCCCTTTTAAATGGCAGCAGGGCCCTAAAAAGACCCCTTTGGAATATTTTAATGAAGGGTCCTTCGCCATCGTAAAGGGGAGGGATGCGTGCAAAATGCAAAGATTCAAAAATGATGCAAGGCGGTGGGGCGAAAAGAGCAACATCATGGGAAATTTCGGTGATGAATATGACCAAAGAAACACTTCGAACAGGCGGATCCAGGTTGGGGAAACATTTTTATTGAATCCATTTTTAAAAAACTGAACGTCATTGTGAGAAAAAAATTTTTTCTTAATTTCTGCTGTTACTGCTTTGGGAAAGTTATGAGAAGAAAACAAATATTCCTTTTGGGGCAGTGAAAGTGTTTTTGTAAAAACAAAATTGTATAAACAATAAAAAACAGCTTGACTTTTTTTGTTTAGGGGAAATTATGGGTTCTGGAAACTACCACCTCCAAAATCACCCCCAACCTGTTCTACGTTTCAGAGTTTTCCATCAGGGTATGCCATTTCAGCAGCATCATCATCAAAACCCCCACCAAAACACCATCACCCAAAAGGGAAGAAAAAAACCCTTTTCCCTGGAAACCCCATAGATGGTTTTTGAAAAAACTACAATTAGAAAAAGAGTTGATTGATTTAAAAAAAAAGCCCAGTTTATTTATGCAAGAACTCTTCTTTCGTCTGACTAAACCCACATTTTTTTAATTGGTTATCACTGAGAAAAAGGGAAAAGTCCCCCACCCAAAGATGAGTGCGGGAAACTGCGGATCAAGTGTATACAGGAAATGGGGGCAAAGGCAACGTTTTGGGGGGTAAAATTGTTAACCAAGTTTGATGGGGGGATAATGTCCCCAATGATCCATTTTAGTGCTTTTTATAACAACAGAAGAAAAAAAAAGTTTTTCCTTGACAAACAATTTTATACGTCGGGAAATGCAACACACAGAATATTACAAAAATGGCAGTAAAAACTATAACGACATGTAACAAAATTTTTAAAGTCTAGTACGCAGTTTGGGCACTGACAAAGCTGCAAAAAGATCCCAAAAAGAGAAGAATTTGAAACGGGGGGGAAAAAAAACAAACCCCATTTAAAACTATGGTTGCGTGCCATTTTTGCACCCCTAGCCAAAGACTTAATTTTCCCGAAATAAAGGCAATGTTGTTTGAAATTGCAAATACTTTTCCTAATAATCATTTTTTCTGCAGCAGCTCTGAAAAAGGATGGGTGGAACCAAACTAACGCTCCCACAAGATGTTAGATGGAACTCTGTGGTGGACTGTTTTGAGCAATATATCAAAAACTGGCCTATTCTGATGACACTTTGTGAAGAAAATCGAGATAAAATAGATGGCACTGTCACGGCCAAAATCCTCAACATTGGGCTTAAGAGAAATGTTGAACATACAGTTAGGGCCAGAAATATTTGGACACTGACAAGTTTTGCGAGTTGGGCTCTGCATGCCACCACATTGGATTTGAAATGAAACCTCTACAACAGAATTCAAGTGCAGATTGTAACGTTTAATTTGATGGGTTAAACAAAAATATCTGATCGAAAATGTAGGAATTGTACACATTTCTTTACAAACACTCCCCATTTTAGGAGCTCAAAAGTAATTGGACAAATAAACATAACCAACCAAAATTTTTTAGTTTCAATATTTTGTGGCGAATCCTTTGGAGGCAATCACTGCCTTAAGTCTTGAAACCCATGGACACCACCAACCGCTGGGTTTCCTCCTTCTTAATGCTTTGCCAGGCCTTTACAGCCGCAGCCTTCAGGTCTTGCTTGTTTGTGGGTCTTTCCATCTTAAGTCTGGATTTGAGCAAGTGAAATGCATGCTCAATTGGGTAGGATCTGGTGATTGACTTGGCCATTGCAGATATGTTCCACTTTTTGGCACTCATGAACTCCTGGGTAGCTTTGGCTGTATGCTTGGGTCATTGTCCATCTGTACTATGAAGCGCCGTCCGATCAACTTTGAGCATTTGGCTGAATCTGGGCTGAAAGTATATCCCGGTACACTTCAGAATTCATCCGGCTACTCTTGTCTGCTGTTATGTCATCAATAAACACAAGTGACCCAGTGCCATTTAAAGCCATGTATGCCCATGCCATCACGTTGCCTCCACCATGTTTTACTGAGGATGTGGTGTGCCTTGGATCATGTGCCGTTCCCTTTCTTCTCCAAACTTTTTTCTTCCCATCATTCTGGTACAGCTTGATCTTTGTCTCATCTGTCCATAGAATACTTTTCCAGAACTGAGCTGGCTTCTTGAGTGTTGTTCGGCAAATTTAACTCTGGCCTGTCTATTTTTGGCATTGATGAATGATTTGCATCTAGATGTGAACCCTTTGTATTTATTTTCATGGAGTCTTCTCTTTACTGTTGACTTAGAGACAGATATACCTACTTCACTGAGAGTGTTTCTGGACTTCAGTTGATGTTGTGGAACAAGTTCTTCTTCACCAAAGAAAGTATGCGGCGATCATCCACCACTGTTGTCTCGTGGAGCCCGGGCCCTTTTGGATTTCCCCAACCCAGTCAATTCTTTTTTCTCAGAATGCCCCGTTGTTGATTTTGCTACCCCAAGAAGTCTGATATCTCTTGATGGATTTGTTCTTTTTTTTTCAGCCTCAGGATGGCTGCTTCAATAATTGAGATTTTTTTGACCGCTTTGTCTGGTAAGCTCAGTTTTCCAAATGCAAAACCACCACCTGGAATTAACCCAGTTTTTTAAACTACTTCTTTGATTACGGGGTTAACGAGGGAGACCCCCTTTCAGAGTTAATTGCGCCTTAGGTCCATTGCCCAAAATTTACTTTTGGCCCCTTAAAAAAAGAGGGGGCAATGCTTTAATAGCTATGATTCCGAAACCTTTCCCAATTTGGATGTGGAAACTTCATATGGCAGTGGGAGTGTGACTTTCAGCCCTTAATTTATACAGTCAATAAAAATTTGGGCCCCTTTTAATCTTAAATCATTTTTAGTTCTAAATATTTGGGGTTTGAAAACCCCATTTCAATTTGATATATCAAAATAACTGAGGACACGAATATTTCCCGTTAAAAAAGAGGTTTTTTACTAACCAAAATGTGCAATATGCTTTAAAACAAAAAATTTGCCCGGTGCAAAGTTTTGGGCCCCCAAAGAAAAGTGACATTAAATTTAGTAGTCCCCCTTTTGCAAAAATAACCTCTAGTCACCCCTGTAGTTTTTAACAGTTCCTGGATCCTGGATGAAGGTTTTTTTTGACCATTTTTACAAAACAATTCAAGTTAGTTAATTTGTGGTCCCCCGAGCATGGAAGCCCGCTTCAAAGTATCCACGGGTTTTTCAATGTATTAAGGTTGGGGACTGGGAGGGAATTTCCAGACTTGTAATTGTTCTTCTGCTGAATCCCTGAGTAGATTTGGAGCTGTGTTTGGGATCATGTCTTGCTGAAATATCCACCCCGGCGTAACTTCAAATTCATCACTGATTCTTGTTTTTTATTCTGAAATCTGCTGTATGATTGAATCATGGACCTCAATTTTAACAGATTCCGGGTCCCGGCATTGGCCACACACCCCCAAAGATGTGGAACCTCCAAAATTTTACAGGGGTAGAAAAGTGTTTTTTTGGGAATGCTTGTTTTTGGGACCCCATGATAACCCCTTTTTTGAAACCAAAAAACCCAAATCTTGTTTCATCAGTCCACAGGCCCCTTCTTCCAAAATGAAGCGGGTTTTCCCAAATGTGCTTTTGCATCCTCAGGGACTCTTTTTGTGGCGTGCTTTCAAAACGGCTTCTTTCGTCACTCTCCCCATACAGCTTCTCCTTGTGCAAAATGTGCTGTATTTTGACGGCCCCGTGGGCACCTTTTGCAGCAAATATGCTGGTCTTTTGGGGGTGGTCTGTGGATTTTTCCTTGATGTTCCCCCATTCTTCTTCTCTGCCTTTCTGATTTTTCTGGGCCGCCACTTCTGGGTTAAAAGAACTGTCTCTGTGGCTTCCATTTCCTTTTATTTCCTCACAGTGGAACGCAGGTTAAATCTCGAGACAACTTTTTGAATCCCTTCCCCCGAAAACTTGTTGAAAAAAATCTTTGTTTTTTAGATCATTTGGATTGTTTTTAGGAGCCCATGAAGCCACTCTTCCAGGAGATTCAAATAGGGGAACAACTTGCAATTGGCCACCTTAAATACCTTTTCTATCTTGGGTACACCTGGGTATGAAGTTAAAGTCAGTGAGGTTACAAAAAAGTTTTGCTTTTAAAAATCAGTAAAAAGTAGTTGGGGTATTAAATCAAAAAAATGTAAGGGCCCAAATTTTTGCACCATCAAAAATTTGGTTTAATGCATATTGACATTTTTTGTTATCAATAACCCCATTTCAATCCCGGGAAATTTTTACTGTGTCCTAGTTTTTAAATATATCAAATTTAAATGGGTCTGCAAACACCCAAATATTTAGAATAAAAAGATTAAGATTAATAGGGGGCCCAAACTTTTTTTATTTGATGTATTAATTGTAGTTCTGAACATGTTTTTGAAAACAGTAAAAAACAAAAACTTGTGTCACGTTCAAATATTTCTGGCCCTAATGATGCTGGGGTTCCTGAAAAACCCCCTCCAACTTTTTTAAAAAAAAATACGAAAAATAGCTGTTTTATTGCGGATGTGTTTTAAAAATTTGGAAGGAAATAATGAAAATTAAAAACAGAATCACATGGCAGAATTAAAAATTTCAAGCAGTAAACAAAACGAATGGGACAAGTGCTCCAGCTCATTTTTTGGCTATTTTCAATTCCAATATAGGGTCAAAACCTAAGTGCTGAGGAGGGAGTTGATACGGTATCCAGCAATCACCATCTTTAATTTTCCATCTATAAAAACTTCAGGCTAAGGGGGAACCATTCAAAAATATATGTTTGTGAAAATTTTAAGGAAGGTCACCCAGTAAAGGTGGAAGTCTTAAAACGCTTTGGTTTAGAGACTGTTCAAGTTTGATTTTTACTTTTAACGGAGTTTTTCTGCAGGGGGATAAAAATTTTTCTTCCTTTGGATCTTCATTCTAAATTTAGAAAATCGGTTGGGACCCAATAAAGCGGGGAAAACTTGTTTTCATTTTCCAGTTATGAATGGAACAAAGAAGAAAATGATGATGAAGAGAAAAATGGCTACAGAGGACAGCAGGGACAGTTTTTATTTTAATTTTTTCATGTGTCGGGGGTGCAGTCTAAGTTTCTTAAAATATATATATATTTTGTTTAGCCCAAAATTTGTTAACAAACATGGTTTTGTTTAAGAAATAACTATTGTAATTTGTTATTTTTTCAGTTGAATAAATCTATTTAAATTGTTTTTAGGTCAGGATTATTTTTTCTCCTTCCTAAGTACAACAGAAAAAGTGGTGTCCCAAATATGAATGATTAACCCCATTAAAACTGGGGGAAAAAAGTAACATAAAAAGTGATTTAAAATCTTCATCTACTTGCATGTTAAAATAGCAAGAACTAGTTTAGGTAGAAACTTTGATTTAAATCACGGATTTAAATCAAGCCTTACTGACTAGTGATTTAAATCAAATCCACCCTGATTAAATTCTTCTAATAACAAAAGCAACTTTAAAAACACTCTTGTAATTTATAAATCTACAATTGTACTGCTTCTATGCAATGTCTCCAACATCACAGGCTACAAAAGAATTCTGTAGTTTGATCAACAAGTCACAGCCCCCTCTGCGTGATCCTTACTTCTTATGAACTCACACAGATTCACCATGAATAACAGCAGAACTGATCTCCCAGTGGTCGCACATTTCTCCAGAGAAGACAACTCTATTGAAGATTTGCAGGTTGTGGTTTTAATGGGACAGTTTAAGATGCAGAGGGAGAGGGAGGAGTGGGAATTTAAATGAATGTAAAAATTTCAAAACACTGCAATTTGGACTTAATATTCATGCACGTTTCATGTCACACTATGTGTGAACTGTGAGGGTCACAAATCACCACCTGATAGCTAACAGCAAGAACTACTGATCCCTCTGTCATGCCTCACAAGTTTCCAGATTATTTCTTGACCTCTTGTAAATAACGTCCCTGCTTATATTGCATTTTGAAGAGTAAAAAAATCAGGTGATACCTTTTAGAGGCTAACTGAGTATATTTGATGGCGAGCTTTCAAGAATACTAGCTCCCTTCTTCAGACATGGTGTTATACAAGAAACTGAAAATTTACAGACTTTTTATACACAAAAAAACATGGACCTTCAAAGGAATTTATAATCCTTAAAAATAACAAAATGCAATAAGTAGAGAAGACAATAACAAAAGGTCAAGAAATAAACAATCTGGAAACTTGTGAGTCGTGACGGAGGGATCAGTAATTATTGCGGTTATCTGTTAGCTACCAGGTCGTGATTTGTGATCCTTAAAGGACACACATAATGCGACATGAAATTTGCATGAATATTAAAGGGAACCGGTCACATAGTTTATGCCCCCCTTGCTGAGGCGCACACAGCTAGTGTCAGACCCGCTGTTTCCAGTGCTGTGTCCCTTATTCTGTAAGATGCTGTCGTTTTAGAGCATTTAATGCTCAAATCTTATTCATAGCAGGTGTTAGCTCCACCCACCAAAGGCTAGCACCGCCCACTGGCAGTTATTCACTCGAAAACTCCAGCATCTTACAGAATAAGGGACACAGCGCTGGGAGCAGCAGGTCTGACACTAGCTTGTGCTGCCCTCAGCAAGGGGGGCATAAACTATGTGACAGGTTCTCTTTAAGTCCATTTTGCAGAGTTTGAAATTTTCGCATTCATTTAAATTCCCATTCCTTCCTCTCCAACTGCGTCTTAAAATGTCCCATTAAAACCACAACCCACAAATCTTCAATAGAGTTGTCTTCGCTGGAGAAATGTGCGGCCACTGGGAGATGATAATAATAATCTTTATTTATATAGCACCAACAAATTCCACAGCACTTTACAATGTAGAGGGTATAATTACAGACAAAAGACAGACGTTACACAGTGAAAGCTACTTATAGATGAGACACAAAGTGTGAGGGCCCTGCTCGCAAGAGCTTACAATCTGTGAGAGAGCTTACAATCTGTGAGAGAGCTTACAATCTGTGAGAGAGCTTACAATCTGTGAGAGAGCTTACAATCTGTGAGAGAGCTTACAATCTGTGAGAGAGTTTACAATCTGTGAGAGAGCTTAAAATCTGTGAGAGAGGCTTTTCAATCCCGTGAGAGAGCTTACAATGTGTGAGAGAGTTTACAATCTGTGAGAGAGTTTACAATCTGTGAGAGATAAGTTGTGCTGTTATTAATAGTGAATCTGTGTGAGTTCATGCGCTGACTGTCTCTGCCCTGTTTCCCCCACATAGATTCCTGTGGTCGGACATTGCACACACATAATGAGATACACCACATTGGAAGACCTGCAGGAAAATGTCCCCCTAATTCTGTGCACCTGCTGGGACTGCGGGACAGGTACACTGTCAGCGGTGTGGATGTGCCCGCAGGTCTTGCACCTGTTCTGCAGGCAGGGTGAGGCGCCATTTTCTGTCGGGGCCTTCAGGGCATCCCAGACAATAATACACCGCAGGTTTGGTGGTTGCTGAAAGGAAAGGAGAGGGGGGGGGGGGACTGGGAATATTTCGTCAAGACTGTTGTCTCCTGTCAGTCCTTTTTTCCGCGGCACAAACACGAAAAAAGTAAATATATAGATTCCAAAGAAGATGGAGAGGGCAACTATAGGTATAAACCGTGAACTAGGGCCATTAACGCAGAGCCCGAAACGCGTTGGATTTTAACATGTTTTTTGTACCTTAGCCACTTTGTAACAAGGAATAAATAAGCACCTTTTTTGCATGCTACCGCTGGATTCCTTTTGCCTTTGTTTACAAGTGTGTTTGTGGTCTCAATGCCGGGAGACCTAGATCCGAGCTGAGCAAGGTGAATCCCAGTACTGAGATTAACAGGTGCAGATACAAATTGGAGACGGACGATTGTTTATGCAAGGAGAAGACTTGGTGAGATACACTTCCTTTCCTTTATTGGATGTTTTGAATATATATAGGTATAGACACCTAATAGAGCCTATAGCGCTCGGGTATGTTGATAACCAAAACACTCTTAAAAATAAAGTGAGTGTTTATTACGTAAAAAATATCTTAAACATCAGTTGCAAATATCCCCAAAACAACACGTTTCGCACGCCACCATGTGTGCTTCTTCAGGAGCACAAAACAAACTACCATAGATGACAGCCTTTGAAACACTCATTTTTAACGAGTAGGCGGATAAAAATGTGTAAAACCAACCATCTCCTTTACATAAAATTTACATAAAATAACTTTCATGTTACATCAAACTTATATTCACATCCACAGTTTACAATGTTTCATATAACTTACAATAGTAACTGTATTTTTCGAAAGCATATATCTGTGTGTGTGCATATATATATATACACACATATATACATACATATATACACACACACACACACACACACACTTTTTTTTTCTTTTTATTACAGGCCGCCTCCTTGAAAATCGAGTGAATGCATCAGTCCTTTGATAAATTCAGCATTTAAATTGTTAGAAAGCGGAGCTATGCGATTCCTGCCACACCATAAACAGGCATACTGGCAGTCAGTAAGGGGTTAAAAGTATTACAAAATTATGCAGCACAGAGGAAAGGAGGACCAGGGTGGTTGTACTCCTATATAAAGAATATTAAGTTATGCGTTTTTACAAGGTAGAAAGCATAAAAAAAAACACGAAAATTCTTTAATCAGGTCATAACATCAGATGGTTAACTTCAGCAATGTAGCCAAGGAAACCTTTGCATTCTCTCCAAATACTTGTACTTCCTTAAACCTACTTAAAGCAATCTCTCTGCTGCTGGATAAGCGATCAGTCAAAAAAAGGTTAAAGATTACACGCACATGAATTACTCCAGTCAAGGAGGTTAAGAACCGATTGGAGACTTACAGTAAAAGTCTTACATGCAGCGCAGAATGCAAATTAAAAAGAGCAGCAAGTTTAGTGAAAAGGAACAGCTGTCATGTTCAAAAGTTCAAGCCTTTGATCATTGGTCACATCTGGGATTTCCAAGTTGATTAAATTATTGCGCATATCACTTGGAAGCAAAAAAGGCAATGAAGGGGATAAGCTAGGACCTTGGTCCTTTTAGGTCTACAGGAGGGGTCTGTGCTGGCTAGGGAAAAATACATATATGCACCGGCTTTAGGACTTCCGCCATTTTAAAGAGGATGTATACGATCACTACGTGCTAGAGAACAGACAAAGTCAGCAGGCCTGAGGACTGGAAGTGAACGTCCAATATTGAGAACCATGCTGTTTAATTAAAGCTCTGTGCCGATAATTTATTAACTTATTTTTACAGCCATCGGAGCTTAAAGGGGTTTTGCCACCATGTAATGTTGACGTGGGAACCTCCAAAATGGGTATTTAATCACTTTTTCTAGATATATGTGATTACAAAAAGTGAAGACTCAGAGCTACAGCATTTCTCAATCCCCCTTAGTTACCTGAAAGCTTCCACTAGATACGACCCAGAAGCTGACATGCCGCGCTTGCGTGAAACACTTCTTATCTGATTACAGGCAAAATGAATGAGCTTTTAAGACACCGGGTAGAAAGTGCAGACTATGAGGCTGTGTCTTGCTGTATTGAGAATCCACTGTTGTACTGTTTATTACTTCACTTAAGTTTTGAGACACTCCCTTATTCCTCACTCCTTACTCACCCTCTCAGCCCTGCAGCCTTCATGACTCAGCGTGAAATTTGTTGGCATTCTCCCTGTGCTGATAAGGAAGGTAAGAAACTTGGGTCCTGGCAAATCCCCTTTAATGGTTTCAGATACAGGGCCCGAATCCCTTACATAAATGTATATTATAAGTTCCTGTCTGCCTGTAGCCACCACTAGGGGGAGCTTAAGAGTTGACTGCATACAGTTTTACCATAAATACAGCATGTATTTTATGGTAAAACTGTATTTAGTGGCACCTGAAGTTTATTTTTAAATATATGTCTACACAGGGAATTTGGAAATCTAGATCAGAAAAACGAAACTTTCATCATCCTCTAAACTATATTTAACAAAAAAAAAAATCACCCCCCAATGCTAGACCTGTAAAAAGTAGACGGATATTCACTTTAACCGCTCGACATTCTATGTACATTTGCATCATCAGAAAGTGGATATAGAGTGGGCTCTACATGAGGCAGGTATCAGCTGTTCAACACCGCTGGGACCTGCCACTGGTCAGGATCAGAGGGAATTCTAATCCTGGCCTTTTAATAGACATCTAAGGAATTAAAAATTGGCACGTAAGGGATTGAGAAACAGTGCTGTATGAAGCTCGGCAAGATCGCAGTATGCCAAACTGCGGTCACAGCAGCTGGGAGCCTATTGAAGTCCATCATGACTGCCATCTTACTACTTCTATTACACTTTGTCTAAAGCAGGGTGTAATATGAGAGCTATTATTGTACACTGTTCTGAAATATATTATTGTAGTGACTTCTAGTGTTTAAATACCCTGGGGAGACTAAAAGTACAGGTAAAAAAAGTTGTAGAAATAAAATTTTTAAAGTTCAGAAACACCCACTTTTGCCATCTCACAAAAAAAAAATTAAATTTAATCATTGTTTTCACGGCATCCATTAGAGTTTGATCTAGATACATTATTTATTACATAATGTGAACACCGTAAAAAATAAAAATACCCAATGCCAAAACTGGATTTTTTTGGTCACTTTACATCCCCCAAAATTGGTATAAAACAATGAACGTATACCTATATGGTATAACTCAACTTCACTTCAAGCTCCCATGATGAGGTTGGTGATACCACCCCCCATCGGTCTGACTATGGATCGAAGTATTCTTTTCCAGTGCGTAGAGTAGAATCAAGTTTCCATTATAAGATTAGCGATACCCGCCCCCTTGCAGTGAAGAAACTCTTCCCTCCACTTCGGTTGGATCTCCATGTTGGAGGGTTGTGCCTCCGGTTCTAATTGCAGGTGAGCGCTTTAACTAGTGTTTTAGATTTTATTTTAAAGGTTTTACACGAGGAGCGCCCTGTTCTGTCTCCTTTTTTTCTTTGATTTTATCTATCAACTTCACTTCAGTCAGCAAATAACAAGCCATTACTCAGGTCAATAGCTTTAAAAATAAAAAATAAAAAGTTGAAAAAACGCAGAAAATGTTGCTACATCGCAAATTTATAGAATTTTGAAATATATATATTTTTAAACAGCACTAAAACATTATGCAAACAGTAAAAATATGGTATCACTAAAATTCCTAGTACATAATATGGTACGGTCAATGGT
This sequence comes from Phyllomedusa bahiana, assembly GCA_025379985.1. NCBI lineage: Eukaryota > Metazoa > Chordata > Amphibia > Anura > Hylidae > Phyllomedusa > Phyllomedusa bahiana. The sequence goes on from JAODAL010006812.1 coordinate 101,201, forward strand.
ATAATTGAAAAGTACATTTTGTCCTACAAAAAAAAGCCCTGATAAATTAAAGTTACGGCTCTTGAGGGAGAGGAGGAAAAAACGAACTCTATGAAAACATAAACTTCTGATGTAGGAAAGGGTTACACCATATGAGGATGATCACAGCAACCCTGTAAAATCCTGGAATGCTTAAAAGATGTGTGTTTTTTCCTATTGAACCAACCATAAAGATTTTTTTTTTTAATTCCTTTTACTTTAATAAGCACTGTCAAAATGCTATTTATATTGGTAAAACCATTACACATAGATAGAAATATATGGGATGTGATTATGCAATATGTACAAATGAATAAAATAAGTATTTAACACGTTATCAATTGTCTAAGTAAATGTTTCTAAAGGAGCCATTGACAAATTCTCACCAGATGTCAGTTACAACCCATCCAATACAAAGGCAAAGAAATCAAACCATAGATGTCCATAAATCAAGTTCTGTGTAATAATGAGAAATGACACAGGGGAAAAGTATTGAACGCGCTTAGTGACATGTAATTAATACTTGGTACAAAAGCCTTTGTTGGTGATGACAAGACGCCTCCTGTATGGAGAAACTATTTGCATGCATTGCTCAGGAGAGATGTGGGGCCATTCATCCACCACACACACTCTCTTCATATCCTGGAGGTTCTGTGGGCTCCTTCTATGAGCTCTAAGCTTTAGTTCCTTCCTTAGATTTTCTATTGGTGATTGGCTGAGCCATTCTAGAAGCTTTATTTTCTTTCTCTGAAACCAATGGAGCTTCTTTGTTGCTGTGTTTGGGATCATTGTCTTGCTGAAATATCCTCCCTCGTTTCATATTCATCATCCTAGCAGCAGATTTTTATCAAGAATGTCCAATACATTAGTCCATTCATCCTTCCTTCTATTATATGTCGTTTGCCAGTGCCATACGCGGAAAAACAGCCCCACCCTATGATGTTCCCACCTCCAAACTTCACTGTAGTTATAGTGTTTTGGGGGGTGATATGCGGCGCCTTTTGGCCTCCAAACATGGTGTGTGTTATGGCATCCAAAGAGTTTAATTTTGGTCTCATATGACCAGACTATATTCTCCCAGTATTTTACAGGCTTGTCTAAATGTTGTTGAGCAAACTTTAAACATGATTGAAGATAGTTTTTCTTCAGCAATAGTCTTACGTGGTGAGCGTGCACAGAGACCAAGGAGGTTGAGCGCATTAGTTATTGTTTTCTTTGAAACAACTGAACATGCTGATTTCAGATCTCCTGTAGCTCTCGACGGGTGCCATTGGCTCTTGAACAACTCATATGATAATTAGTTTCACTCCTCTGTCTGAAATCTTTCGGGGAGCACCTGGTCGTGGCTGGTTTATAGTGAAATAATGTTCTTCCCACTTCCAGATTATGGCCCCAACAGTGCTCACTAGAAACTTCAGTAGTTCAGAAATTCTTCTACAACCAATGCCATCAGTATGTTTTGTAACAATAAGGTTATGAAGGTCTTGAGACAGCTCACTGATTTTACCCATCATAGGCTGTTTCTTCTGTGGCACCTTGGTAATGAGAAACCTTTTAAGCCCCGGTTCACACGGCTTATTCAAGCCGGAATTGCGAGCCGGATTGCGCTCACAATTCTGGCTTGAATAAGGGGCGGGTGCCCGGCCCGCCGGCCCAATAGACTTGCATTATCCACGGGGCGTATTGCGCCTGGATAATGTGCATGTCACTTTCTCCCTGCCTGACGGATTCGCCGAGCGGGGAGGAGAGACGGAATCCATAGTTCTCTATGAGAACTGTGGATTACAGTAATTACTGCGACGGATTGGCGCTCTACTGCAGCGCAAATCCGGCGCGCAGTACGGCTCCAATCCGCGCCGAAATAAGCCGTGTGAACGGCCCCTTACAGGCCATCAATTGAACCAGTTGATACTATTTTTCGCGCTTTGCCTGTGTGGATTGGATGGGTTGTTACTGACATCAGGTGAGAATTTCACATCAACAGCACCTTTAGAAATAATTTTCTTAGAATAGATACTGCCGGTGAAATACACTCACCGGCCACTTTATTAGTACACCTGTCCCAACTGCTCGTTAACACTTAATTTCTAATCAGTCAATCACATGGCGGCAACTCAGTGCATTTAGGCATGTAGACATGGTCAAGACAATCTCCTGCAGTTCAAACCGAGCATCAGTATGGGGAAGAAAGGTGATTTGAGTGCCTTTGAACGTGGCATGCTTGTTGGTGCCAGAAGGGCTGGTTCTGAGTATTTCAGAAATGCTGATCTCCCGGGATTTTCACGCACAAACCATCTCTAGGGTTTACAGAGATATGGTCCGAAAAAGAAAAAAAATCCAGTGAGCGGCAGTCCTGTGGGCGGAAATGCCTTGTTGATGCCAGAGGTCAAAGGAGAATGGGCAGACTGGTTCGAGCTGATAGAAAGGCAACAGTGACTCAAATAGCCACCCGTTACAACCAAGGTAGGCAGAAGAGCATCTCTGAACGCACAGTACGGCGAACTTTGAGGCAGATGGGCTACAGCAGCAGAAGACCACACCGGGTGGCACTCCTTTCAGCTAAGAACAGGAAACTGAGGCTCCAATTTGCCCAAGCTCATCGAAATTGGACAGTAGAAGATTGGAAAAAAAATTGCCTGGTCTGATGAGTCTCGATTTCTGCTGCGACATTCGGATGGTAGGGTCAGAATTTGGAGTCAACAACATGAAAGCATGGATCCATCCTGCCTTGTATCAACGGTTCAGGCTGGTGGTGGTGGTGTCATGGTGTGGGGAATATTTTCTTGGCACTCTTTGGGCCCCTTGGTACCAATTGAGCATCGTTTGCAACACCTTGTGGAATCTATGCACGAAGATTGAGGCAGTTCTGAAGGCAAAAGGGGGTCCAACCCGTTACTAGCATGGTGTACCTAATAAAGTGGCCGGTGAGTGTAAGTATTGAACATGTCAACAACTTTCTATGTACGGACATCATTTAAGCGATCATGAACATTTCCATTACTACAGTTATTGTGTAGCAGTCTACTGTAGCAACATTAGTAACAAAAGTCCATCACTGGTGAAACCTTAAAAGGGTATTCTTGCCACACTTATTCATTTTAAACATGCAGGCACAGGTAAATTAAGACCATTACCAAACATGCTGTTCTGATTTTGCTTCCTTTAATAGTTAAAGCAGATCTGATCTCCTGCAGTACCTCCTGCTTTCATTGCTCCACCATGGTGACGTAACTCCTTACTGTGTCTTATCAGCAGCACAGGAGCTTGTTTATCTACATTACAGACACACTTTAACCCTTAAGAGCTCTGTAAGCCTTCTGCTCTACTGTTCAAATCTATTAGCAATGTCCCTCTAACAGGCTGATAAGCCATTTACTGCTGTAGACCAGCCCACAATTTGAACAGGAAATGGGGGTCTGAATGTGGCTACAACGAGCAGGCTCTGTAAAACAGCATGGTGAGAACACCCCTTCAAGACAAAAGATAAAAACAGATTTTTCCTTTCTGTGGCCGATTCAATTCTAACTTACTTTTCCTGTTCCCCTCCTATAAAAGGTACGAGTCGCTCACCTGTCCCTCCAGCATGTCCCGATGCAGACTGGGGCGCTCTTGCTCCGAGCTATTTGTCCGTTTTAGAGTAAGGCTGTTGGACTTTCGCTTCTGCTTGGTCTGCCGAGCAGCTGCCCAGCTTCCACTTTCAGTGGGCATCCCTCCTCACTTTGTGGTTCCCAGCAGGACGGAAGAAAAACTGAGGAAAAAGGAAAGGCCTTTATTACCACAGATCATGAAAGAAGAGACAAAACTAACATTTAATACAATAATAAAAATAATCACCAAAACAAAATCAATGAATCTGGGAAAGTTACAAGTTCAAAATAACAGAAAAATGGGACTTTAGTTTACTTAAAAACACAGACACAAGCTCAATGGCTGGACAATTATTATTATTATTTATTTTAAAGCGCCATTGATTCCAGGGCGCTGTACATTTGAGGGGGTTACATACATTACATAAGTCAAACGAGTACAGTGATGAGGGATAATGACAATTGGCACGACAGAGGGAGAGAGGACCCTACCCGCGAGGGCTTACAATCTACAAGGAGGGGGAAAGAGACAGGAGGTGAGGGGCACACATGTCTGTGGAGGAAGTAGTGACAAGTTTAGTGAAGGTTATAAGCAAGCCTGAAGAAATGGGTTTTCAGGTTGCTTTTGAAGCTGGTGAAAGTGGAGGAGAGTCTGATGTGTTGTGTTGAACCACTCCTAATAGGAGGCAATATAAGCCCCATTTATAAACCTGGGAGCCATTCAGCAGGTGTAGCTCACTAAGGCTATGTTCACATGGCGTACTTTCGGCACGCATTTCGCTGTGTATTTGCGGGCTGAAATTACGGTAATCCATAGTTCTCAGAGAACTATGGATTACGCCTCCTCTCCCCGCTTGTACAATACGATCTTATTGTACGCGCGGGGAGATAAGTGACATGAGTAATGCATGTCTATGGGACTGGCGGGCTTCCAGCCTCCCCGCGCCGCGGGAGTAAGCACTGATCACCGCAAACTCCTGAGACACACGATGTATTTCAGTGCGTACTGTACACACCGCAATACATCGTGTGAACATACCATTGAGAACAGTTGCTCAAACACTCATCCACTAGGACTAGCAAAAAACTGCACAATGTATAAGTACCAGAGCTGTGGAGTCGGCAAGCCAAAGTCCCGACTCCGACTCCTCAATTTCCCAAACCCCCGACTCCCTCATACATGACGCATGTTTAAGTGATAACTTTACTGTAGTAAGACGGTAAAATCGGGATGTTATCACCTTATGATACAATAATCAAGCTATTTAGGTAGAAAAGACACTGACAAGCAAAAGGGTAACAATGTTTTGATCTTTTGAACACTTGTGGGCAAAGTTGAAGAAAAAGCTGTATTTGTATCCAAGTCCAGTCTGCACCAACATTGGGAATGTGGAGAAGAGACCTGGAATCTGATTTTGGTCAAGATCTGCTTGAATCTGATCCAGAGCCCAGAAGGATTCAGGCAGTATTGAAAACCAAAGGTGGATTTCCCAAATACTAACAAAATAATACAAATTAACACTTTGATTTTTAGGAGCAAAACAGTAACAATGCAGTTACAGGAAAGAATCTGCAGAACTAAGCAGATGCTAAATACTTGCAAGTCACATTTATGTCTAAGATTGGTAAGATGACTGTATATAAAATTACAGTAGCCTCATGTACAAAGCTGTAGTGGATGGAGAGAGATGGAGCCTGAAAGTCACAAGTTCAAAACATTGTTACCATTTTGCTTATCAGTGTAAAATATATTTATTGGATATGACTTAAGAACACAAAAAAATAAATATGTAAAACGCTGCAGGAACATTTGTGGAGTCTCTGAATTTGTTCTGAGAAATAGTATTGCCTCCATCAGATCCTGCATACATGACCTCACATCTGATCTCATTATTTCCAGGCTAGAGAACAGCCTCTCTACACTAACTTGGGTTGGAGGCAAAATGGTGACCACAGGGGCAACATCTCGAACAAGGTCAGGGTATAAAGGAATTGCCTCAGCCACAGTCAGTTTTGATGAATGGTTGAACTCTTCTACTTCTTTGAAAGCAGGTGAAAAATTTTGCTGAAATCTGTTTTCTATGGGAGCGGAATCTTTTCCCCTGGGGCAGCGCTTTGCCTGCTCCATGTCATCAATTACACTCCTCATGTGATAAGGCTGAAGATATGGGAGCAGTAGCACTGGCCGGACCCAATTCCTCTTGCGCTTTGCACTGAATCGAACTAACTGGACCAACTTATTATATATTTTGGGAGTCGGTCCATTTTATGATGACTCCGACTCTTGCAAAATAGGCACCGACTCAACTCCACAGCCCTGATAAGTACCAGCTCCCATCAGCAGAAAAGCCACAATACAACACGGGAGATTGCAAAAATGCAAAAAAAACTGAAACAACCACTCACACATCTACTGTCCATGCGCAATAGTTCATTAGTGATCTGCACCTGTTAGATTTCACCCAGGTAGCTACTGGAAATAGTCCATTGTCCGGCCATTGAGCTGTAAGTGTGGCCTTGTGTCTGCGTTTTAAAGTTACAAGTTTAAGGATAGCAAGTCTAGGAGTAGGGCTTGGATCACTTCTGCGTTGGAAGTTTAGTTCAGAAAATGGACACCTCGGGATCCGTTTCACAACGGACACCCACGGCGCCGGCCGAGTCCTATTAATTGCAATGGGTCCGCTGGGTTTCTGCTGTGGTGTCCATTGCTTAGATGGGGGGGGGAAAAAACGTACAGTTTGATGTGCGATTGTTTCCGTCATTCCTGACAGAACATGCAACGGAGGTTCCCAACAGTACCATACTGTATGTAACAGAGGAGAAATGATCCATGCTCAGTCAGAGAGGGTTCCCCTTCTCCAAAAGGCACCACAGGCTTAAAGGGGTTGTCTCACTACAAAGATTGCTTTTTATGTTAAAGATCTTGCAAAAACAAGTCACTTTGCAATATGTGTCCATTAACAGTTTCCTACCTATTCTGAGATATCCCCTCTTGTATGGGCTGCAACAGCTCCTCAGGTCGTTATAGCTACAGACCTGTTCAATATCTCATGATAGACTGCCAGCACTGGTTGCTATAGCTACAGATCCTTCTTCTACTGCAGCCTAGTGGAAGCCAGTAAACACGCCCCTGAATTCAAAATGAAACCAAGAAAACAGGACTGAGGTAAGATGAATCAATGTGGTGAGACAACCCCTTTAACATTTTTTCTTACTAATAAAAAAAAATAAAAAAAAACAGATACATGCACATATTCTTTTCTTTTTAGCCATTTTTATTTTCAGATTATTGCATAGATTTGTAAATTCAGTTGTCTGTATATGATTATAGGGACGGTCATCTTGCCCGGGCTGCTTTTAACAGCATTTAGAGAAGGCTTTCCATGGACATAGAAGCCTGTGAACAGGAGCTGACTCACTGATTTCTATGTGAATTTTCTAGGCACGATCTGCAACCTGAGAAGAAGTTAATGTACAGTGAGAGGAGAGGGCGAGCTGTGATCATCTGCTCTTGTAAATGGTGGATCCGGTGTTAACTTATATTATAACCCTGCCTGTGCCGATACTGACGAGAATGTTCTGACAAGAAGTGTTATTATTAGGCTTAGTGGCCAGAGTGGAAACTGCAGGAATTCATATTTATATCCATCTATCATATAGAGAGTGTTACATTGTATTCTACGCCTAACGTAACTTCATTTCGTGTCTTCTTAAAGGGGTTGTATCATTTCATTAAATGGTCTTCAGAATAAGGGGACAGTGAAAACAAACAACTTTGAAATTGGATGTCATTAGCAAAGCTGCCTTGTTCTCACAGTGTCCCTTATCTTCTGTTTCTGATCCCACCTCCTGTCCTGTCATTGGCTGACGGCTCTACTAATTTACATTCTGTCTGGCACCGGTCGGAGGTCGGATTCACGGGAGCATGCATTCCTGCCTCTCTCACTCAGAGTAAGGGACCAGCAGAAATTTAACTCTGCACACCCAGCAGAAACACACTGAAGCTGATTCTACAATCAGAAAACAGCAAAATTGTGCCATGGTGCCTAACTCTCCTGCACAGAAGGGAGATCTGTGCTGTTCATTGAAGACTGGATTCAACTATAACAAACCTCCAGCTGAGAGAGGAGAAAAGATCATAGAAGACTGAGTTCATAGAAGGCTGTCTAGATTGAATGCAGATAAGTGGTATTTAAACAGCTCTTACAAAATAAGACTGCATAGGGAGAGGAACAGTGAGATGTGGACTCAGACAGAGAGGAGGGGAGGTGGAAAACAGGGCTCGGGAGCCAGCATGAACAGTGAAGGGGGGGGGGGGGATGATGTCATCCCCCTTCAGTTAAGAAACACCCAGCTGGGAAGGGAAGAAACGCCCCTGGATTTGTAGAGCTGAGAAATTTAAAATACTTTGAAACACACAAACTAAAGAAGCGATACATCCCCTTTAATTCTACTCTCTCTCTCTCTTTGTTGCTTTAAGAAACCTTCAGACTGAAACTCAACTGTACTGTAGCCTTGAATGACTTTAGAGTTAGGTAAGATATAACCAGCAGGACCTTCTTTTCACATGCGTAGTTTTGAGATAAATACAAATTTCTAATTATAATCGTGGAAATTGAGAAAGCAGAACCTTGATATCGTTTGAGCACCTGCATAATAATACGATTTTTTTTTTTTTTTTTAAGTTTGACACAAATAGCGGATTTAAGCATTTTGTTTGAAGTTTAATTAATCTTGGACATTTTTTAGTAAGACGTATGAATATTAATGTACACCAATGATTATTCACACCCACATGCAGATATTTAGATAAGTTACTGTATTTTTATAGGTTGGGGTGGGCTGGCCATTTAACCATTTCATATCATGTAACAATTTGTCTATAAAATAAAGGCCTGGGGAATTTTGCTCTCAGTGATTTTGAATCTCAACCAGCGACTCCTCATTGCTCTCCTGCGGTGGTCATCTGGCAGACAACCAAAGACGTGACCCTTATTGGAGTAGCAAGTATAATAACTTATTACTCTAACGAAAGTGATACAGAACAAGTAAGAAAAAAAAAAAACAACATTTCTTAAACATAAATGAAACAAAAAAAGCTGATTTAAACAATGTTATTTTCTGATCACACATTGCATTTAAGTCAGGAGTGGGAGACCAAGGTGACATTGCTCCTTTTATCCACAAGGAAGGAGATAGCGGGGATGGGAAAGAAAGATGCTTCATTTGGCTGAATGTGCTGATGATAAAAAGACCCGAACATAAATTTGCTTGTTTTAGGACCCTGGCGATTGGTGCATAATTATGTTCATAAATTTAAAAGACATCTTCCTACCTCTACTTTTTATGAGAATCCGTGTAGGAATGGATCAGCTAAAGCCAAATACATAAATATGCGCTCCAGTTTCAGTTTCTTAAAGGGCTATTTCCACCACAATGATTAGCTTTAAACACGCGGGCAAAGGTAAAAAGATTATTACCAAACACGTTGCTATTCTGATTTTTCTTCCCATTCTAGCAGTTCTGATCTCCTGCTTGCACACACAAGCTAGGATACTGACCACTTATTTCTGCTCTCGCAGCCCTGGCCTGGTGACTTCACTTCCTGCTGTGTCTTAGCAGCACTCGCGCCTGTTTATCTTTCTTACTGAAAAACTTTAAAGGCGTTTTCTCACTACAATGATAAGCTTTTAACATGAAGGAAAAGATAAGTGAAGACTATTACCAAAAACATTGCTTTGATGATTTAGCTTTGTTCAGAAGATGAAACAAATGGTATCTCCTATTAGAACACACAGTTTTCTCTGGTTGCTGACCACCTCTCCCTGCTCTCTCTAATCGCTCATTGCTCTAAGCTGCCGTCACCCCAACCATGGGGAGTTACTCCCCGCTGAGTGTTCCCTCTAGCACAGAAACCTTATTCAAGGTAAGTGACAAGTTTTAAGCCTTGGGCTAGAGCCACACAGCATAAGAGAAAAAACGTCGGAAAGCCAATGCATTTTGTCCAATGCAGGACTGCAGTTTTTGTCACCGATTTGCGCAAAAACCACGGTCAGTTTTAGTTTTTGTCTTCAGTCCGTACAATTTAAAGTACGGGAGACTGACAGCAAACCACAAAAGTCTGAAGGAATATGCAACATGTTGCATATTCTGCCGAATTTTTAATGGGGCAGTTAAAAACTTGTGCTGTGAAGACAGGTTTTCCATTGCTGTCTATGCAGCACAGTGCACCATCGGATTCTCGTCGGGTTTCAAAATACTGAAACCCCGCTGTGTAGACACAGCCTTAGAGCTCTGTAGCCTTGCACACTGCTACTTACAAACCTACAGCAGTCATGTCACTGTAAGGGGGTGTTCACATGGTGTATTTGCGGGGTGTAATTGTGCTGCAATGTGCCCGAAGTATGCCCCCAAATACGGTAAAATCATAGCACTCATTGAGTGCTATAATTTCACAGCGTATACCCAGGTGTGTACTGTGCACCCATAAAAACAAGGGATATGTCAGCCCAGGGGAAAGTGATGCTTTATGGGGCTGGGCCAGAGCGCTGTGGGAAGTCTGCGCTGGCCAGCAGGCGTATAGCGGCGTGCACAGATATGTGCCGCTATATGGCGTGTGAACTGGGCCTAATAGAATCAGCTATGAATAGCAGAGCTGATACGCGAATCACTGACAGTCTGACCACTATATGTAAGTCTGAATCAGCATGGTGAGACAACCCCTTTAGCCTTTTAGAGCTCTATAGCTTTGTGCCCTGCATTTAAAACCCCTTCATTACTGAGGTCCCTCTATGAAGTTCAGCTAGAAATAGAGCCGAGATGCCAGTCATTGCTGTAGAACTGCCCACACCCTGAAGAGGAAGTGGGAGACTGAAGCTGGCGCTGTGAAACAGCATAGTGAGAACACCCCTTTAACTCCAGGGGCATGTTCACACAGTTTGAGTCTGCAGCAGGTTACGTGCAGGAGAACCACAATGTAAAATCTTCACTCCTCGGTGCAGATTTTATACTGCAAGCTTGCTGCAGACTCAATGTACAATAAGGGTGCACATACCCAATACAGGCAGTATTACACTGACTTACACCGTTCCGACCTACATCTGTCCCCTAGTAACAGACAGAGATTTAGGAGCATGCCGGCACTTGTAGGTCCATGGTCTACAGCAGATAGAAGCTGTGGAACGACAAGTTCCAGCATGCCACAGCAGCACATGAGGTGAAAATGAGGTGAAATCTAATTAACAGGGGCACAGACAGCAAAACAAATGTAAATACCCTTCCCTGCACTATCCAAAACTAAAAGAAAATCTCTTGTGCTGATGTTACACTTAATAAATATACCTGTTCCAACTTACATACAAATTCAACTTAAAGGGGTATTGCCAGGGCATGCCTCATCTGTTAAGAAGCTAATATAAACAAGCCAGGCTGAGCTGAGGAGAGACACACAGCCAGAGCAAAAAGAAAAAATACCGTGGGCATAAAAGAAAATTTCGTGTGAAATTTGTTTCTACTCAAAAATATATCAAAATACAACAACTAGTGGATTCTGTATACAAAAGACAACATAAATTTCTACCCGGTGCCTTGAAAGCTTCTTCAGCTCCCTCTCATCAGATAAGTAGTGTGATCTGTGCAAGCCCGGCCAGCAGCTCCTGTCAGGTCGTATCTAATAGAAGCTTTTAAGTAACTAAGGGCAGGTAAGGAAGGCTGTAGCTCTCTCAGACAGCAATATTTTTAATCACATATATTTAGAAAAGTGATTAAATACCCATTTTGGAGGATCCCACGTCAACATTACATCGTGGCAAAACCCCTTTAAGAACAAACCTGCAGTCCCTTTCCCGTTTGTAACTCGAGATAGATTTGCATATGCCATGAGATATAAACTGCTACCAGAGTCGTCGGGCAACGGCTTATTCCCTTCTGCCCACTGAAAAACACATAATCCAGTAGCTGAAAAACTCAAGTATACAGACAACTTTATTACATACAATATGGGCTTAGTGTATCCAAACCGTGATATTCATCATGTGATTAGACAGCACCACGATCATGAAGAAACCCATCGGCCTGGTCACCTCCTAGTATACAGCCACCTGTACAGGCCTCAGGGAGCAGACTTTTTCCATGAGCACAATGACAGGAGTGCTATATAAGCAAAGGCACCAGCTAGCACTGTATTTTCGGATTTGCATAATTGCAAAGCTTAGAGCAAACACAGCAGGAGACATGCAATTTTCTAAAATACTTTGTGCACCAATTCCTCACAGTCTTCTGTGTCTCTGCTTGTGGTCAGTGCATGGGAACCCTGTATACATCCACAGGATGATAATCGGTTCTGGTTAATTGACAACATACGGCTTATCCGAACACCTAAACTGCGAGAGCTATGATAATCTTTAGGGGATGTATCACTTCAGGACTAGGCGAGAGGTAAAAATCGACAGAACTTCTATAGGGTGCGCTTATGCTGCACAGAAAATGCATCCAAACACGCAGCGCACTTTGGGTACGTCTTTGGCTTTACGCAGCGTTTTCAATCCATTTTTTGGATTGAAAAGCGCGTGTGTTTCCCATAAACCAATCAGAGCCCCCTTTCTTTTTCCGAGATATATGAAAGAAGGGGCACTATTTTTGTTTTGGGGAAAAAAAAAATTTTTTGACAGTTTTTTTACATGGGCCTTAAAGGGGTTTGTTGTTTACAATGATTGGGTTTTAATTTTAAAAGATTTTAAAAAACAACGCTTTGAATATATGTTAAATAAAATTCCTATGATTTTGAGCTAGCCCTGTTAGTTTACTACATAACTCCTCAAATTCTATAGTACCCGCCCTGTTGATCCTTATCTTACTGGCTGCAGGTCGGGAATGATCATACCTTTGAAGAAGGTCGAGCAAGAGCCCCCTCCCGCACAGAATGCTTCTGTAGTGGGGGGGGAGGGGGGGGGGGGGACTCTGGCATCTGTCCATGCCCTGGATTAACCCTGGTGTGCTGTTCTCCTGCTCTCTACACAATAGTTTTACGCAGTGCCCTGTCTGTTACTATAACATGAAATGCTTTGGAACGTGACAACAAAATACTATGGGAGATCAGGGGGCATGTGAATATTTATGTTCTCCTGTTTGTGAGACTTGAGATAGAAAACTGCCCTTGTTTTGCGGGAGTGTGGAGACTTGTAAGCTAAGCAGGGGAAATTTGGGAACACATGCACCTCTCTGCTCTTTTTAGCACCCCCCAACCCCCCCCCCCCGCCCCCCCCCCCCCCCCCCCCCCCCCCCCCCCCCCCCCCCCCCCTGTATGAAGTTTTGGTAGCTGCTGTTGTGATGGGAGGGGGGGAGGGGGGAGAACAAAAGCCAAGAAGCACGCCCCTCAGTTCAACTTACCAGGGACACTGACAGGCTGAAAGCTCGTAATGAGACAACTCCTTTAAATTCTTAGGGGGGTGTCTGTAGTAATGGACAGTGTTTATCTGCACTGCTGCAGCCTGGAGGGTAATCTCAAGGGCACAAGTGAAAGCCTTAATTTAAGGTGAATGCACATGGGATGAATTTGTTGTAGAAACTTTCCATAGCAAATCTGCAGGAACATCTGTAATAGATCACACACATTTTACCCATTCGATGGAGTAAAATCTACACTAAAACCACAATAGAAATTGACATGCAGTGGATCTGCTGTGGACTGACCAGTTGATGAACCGCAAGGGTCAGTCTCCAGGCAGAAAATGTATGGTCACATGGGCATGAGATGCATAAAACTCCAATCAAATAGCTGGTACCCCAAACCCCTATGGTCTATTCACAAATCCACATGAAAATCCATCCAGAGTCCATTCACTCCGGGGCTATTTCACATGATTAATTACAACGGGGAACCCCAAAATTTTGGAAACCCTTTAAAAGGGGTTGTTCATCTCAATTTTTCATAGGATGCATGAATGAAAAATGCTGCTTTGCTCGTCATTTCCCTGCTCAAGCTGTCGTAATTAGCAAGACCCGTGTATCAACTTCTGTAATTAAATAAATCTCGCTGTTAGGACCAAAGAAGCTTCTGATTTAAAGTAAACAGAAAAATTTAAATTTTTTGTTGAAAGATCAGATAAAAAACAAGCTCTCACCCCCAGAGTTCTGTGCTGTGCGGAGAAAAAGTACACGGGTTTGGCACTTGGGAAAACTAAAAGCCCTCAAAAGGTGGAAAAAACATTGAAACCCCTCAACAAAAAAAAAAGAAAAACCCCCAATATTGGAAAACGTCTTCTTTTAGTGAAAACCCCTTTGCATGTTGAAAGTTTTTAATCCCTTTTTGTAGGCTTTTGCAACCCCCAAATCAAAGGGGGTTGGCCCCCACAGTTTTTTTGGGCCGGAGTATGGTTTGGGGGGGCCGATTCAGGGGAAAAGACACCCAAGGTTTTAAAATCCTCTATAAAAGCTCTAGTTTTGAACATCCCGCATTGCCACCTTACCACGTATCTGCTGCTGAAAGGGGTCACTCAATATTCTACTAAAGAAATGTTGAAAATGCATGTGAAACCAAATAGGACAGAAATTTTAGAACATTTAAAAAAAACAAAAACATGAATACGTATGAGCAAATTCAATTCTACTCATCTGCACTATATACTTCGACACAAATTAATCACAAGAAGAATGTAGAAACACGTCATCAACATCTCAAACTGGAGCTGCTAGAGCAAAATGGATGGGATTTTCGGACTAAGCAGAACTCAAATACCCAGAATAAAAGTAAAAATTTCTAGGCACAAAAAAAACCTAAAACAAACCAAAACATTGTTTTGTCCTCAGTGTTATTTTGCAGTGAAATAAGCACATATTTCCCATCCGTGCGTCTGTCTGCATTTTTCATGTATTTTTACAAATGCACTCTTCATTTGAGTCTGTTTTTTGATGCTTGTTTTCATGTGTTTTTTCCGGGATCTTTATTGTACTTGATGCATCTTTTGTCACACTTACACGCCGAGATTAGTCCTGCACGCCCATTTTTTTGTGCAGTGAGTAACACGCAAAAAAGCCCGACTGTGTGCCTGATACCCACTAATTGCCATTAAATCTAATGAGACCCTAATGTCATGCTTTAAAGGGGTTTTGCCAGGACGTGAGTTACTTCCTTATCAGCACAAAGTAGAATATAAACAAATCATGCCGAGTCATGAAGGCTGCAGGGGAGAGGGGGAGGGGTTGAGCAGAGAGTGAGGAATAAGGGAGCGTCTCAAAACTTAACCAAATAATAACTTTACAACAGTGGATTCTCTATACAGCAAGACAGGCTCATACACTGCACTTTCTCCCGAGCCCCTTGAAGCTCATTCATTTTCCTTGTCATCAGATAAGAAGGCCTGTCAGCGCATCTGGTCGTGTCTAATGCAAGCTTTCAGGTAACTAAGGGGAATTGAGAAATGCTGTAGCTCTCAGAGGCTTCACTTTTTGTAATCACATATATTTAGAAAAGTGTTAAAATACCTATTTTGGAGGATCCCATGTCAACATTACATCGTGGCAAAACCCCTTTAAGCGCATAAACGCAAAATAAAAAAGGGAATATTTTGCATCAAAAAACCTGCAAGAAAAACACCATGTGAAATGAAACAGACTTCAATAAAGAGGATCAATAAGACGCCAAAGTTTTGTACCTCTGCGAGTGCAAATTACAGGACGTCCAGAGCTGATGAGAGGCACCACGTGATTTACTACGTTCTTAAGTTTCCGGCCCAAAGTGCTGCAATTAAGAACTGTAAGTTTCTTATAGGTCTCTGTTAGGATGCGTTCACACACAGAAATATCTGACACAGAAGCCATTTCCAAAATCTACAGCTTTCTGAGTGGATTTTAGACACAGACTTTAATTATAGATGCAGATTTTCGCATTTTCTGACGTGGATTAGCCCCATTTCAATGCGGCTAATCTACATCCTGACTACAAGAAACAGAATCGGACGAGACTCCATGTCCAGGAAGTGTAATGTCCCTTTTTTCTGCAATACAAATTCTAAATCCGTAGTGGAAGAAATCCACTATGTGAACCGGTGCGGCTCCTACATTTAAATGAATGGGATGCTGATTTCACATGAAATTTCACAATGAATATGAACATGAAATGTAAATGCATACGGGTCAGAATCTCTGGGTAGAATTTTCCCTGCAAACTCACATTCTGAAGGTAAATCCACAAGGCAGAACTACACAAAATCTTGTGGATTCGGTTTCAGATTCGCTGCCGTAGCCAACGCAAAATTCAAAGCTTTACAAATCGTCAAATGAAGATTTTGCTGCGGATCACTGGCACTAAGATAGCGTTCTAGAATTTTATGACAGATCTGACTTCCTAACTGGAGTTAAATGGATGTTCTCCCCATGCTGTTTCACAGAGCCAGCTCTTCACAGTCAGTTTCAGGCTCACACTCCCTGTTCAGGTTGTCTGTGATTCTACAGCAGTGATTGGCATTTTAGTTTTGCTATGCCTAGCTTAGACTGTTAGAGGGATATTGGTGATAAGAGGGGTTTTAACAGCAGGGCACAAGACTGCAAAGCTCTAAAAGGTTACAATTTCACAGTAAGGAAAACAAATAAGCTCCTGTGCTGCTGATAAGACACAGCAGGGAATGAGGTCATCATTCTGGCCAGGGCTGCTAGAGTAGAGAGATAAGGGTGGTAACCTATGGAAGTTTGCGTACACAAGCAAGAGAGAAGATCTACTCTAGCTCTGAAAGGGAGCAAAATTAGGACAGCAACATATCTGGTAATGGTCTTTATTTACCTCTGCCTACAATCATGAGATGGGAATATTCCTTTAAAGAGAAAGTCTACGACAAATCACAGTAGATTGGTGAGAGAAATTGACATGATAGATTAATTTCTGGAGGAAACTGAGAAATCTCATCTACTTGCCTGGTAATATAACCCATGGGTTTCCTGCTAAGGAAAAAACTGCAGCATTTCCCTAAATGTAACTTTTTTTCCTTAAAGGGGTTGTCTCACTACATCAATTCATCTCACCTCAGTCCTTTTTTTATTTTCATTTTTAATTCAGCTGTTTTTCTGTTCTACTGGCCTGGTGATGAGCGCTGAGGGCACCCGTTTAGCTTAGTGACCAGCGCTGGAAACCCATCAGAAGAGATTCCCAAAAAGGGCTGTGCTATAAACTTTAGGAGGGGTAGTTTAAATAGGTAGGCACGTTAAGGCAAATTGCAAAGTGACTTGTTTTTGAAAGATCTTTAACATAAAAAGCAGCAATCCTTGTAGTGAGACAACCCTTTAAGACAGATGCAAGCAGCCACCCCCTACGCCGCCAGTCCCGAACATATGAACTATGTTGGCCACTTCTTCGTTCCCCATGTTCTGTTTTTATATATAAATAAGCAAAGATCATCCCTGCACCCAGTTAGACAACGTAACGAGCTAAAGCACATAGCCAGTCAATGTGATGTAAAGGAGGATTTACTAAATGAGATTCAGATTATGTTCAGATTAGGCAAGGCATACACAGAATTTACAACAGCCCCAGCAAAGAAGGAAGCCGCAATAGCCCATGGGACAGTGACTAACACACAGACAAAGTGGTCATTGACAAGCCCCAGCCCCTCGGACAATTTTCTACAGCTGGTACTACAAGAGGATTAACACAGCGCTGCTGTGGCAGCATGGGCACCTCCAGCAATGCTGCAGCTTACCATCAGAAACTGGGCAAGCGGGGGACTGTACTGATATGGAGCAGGCAGTGTGCAAGGATCCAAGGATGGGTCATTTACTATGGACCACAAAGCATAGGATCCTACTAGAGGAACACGGAATTCTTCCCCCTAAGGGTATGTTCACACGGCGTTTCTGGATCCCCTTTTTAACCTGTTGGAATCCAAAAAGCGAAAACCCAAAACGCGTCGTTGATCGGGTCCAAAACGCGCAGGTACGTGTTTGGATGTGTTTTGGCTGCAGCAGGATCTGCATGGTATAGCTTTTATAAGAACCCTGCTGCGTCTTTCGGAAAAGAATTGACTTCAATTCTTTTAAAACCCCAAAGAGTGATCGTGTGCGCTTTACAGAAAACACTGTACGGTAGTTCCCCGGCGTGTTGAATCGAGGAACATCGAAATAGAGATGTTTGCAATGTAAAAAAACACCATTCGACGAGTGTCGTCGATGGGGTTTTTAAAATTTGGCCCTTCGAATCCATTCAAAGAATTTATTTAAAATCCTTGCCCGAAAGATGCACGGCCCTCTTTTAAAATAAGGGTGCGATCCGCTGCATCCAACACGCACCAAAAATGTTAGGAAAAATTAGGAGCGTTGGATCCGTAAACCCGCGTTTTTGAATGCAAGTTTGTATCCAAGGCGGACCAAAAACCCCGTTGAAACATCCCCTTAAACACCTGCTTTTTTTGTTAGTTTCCGCGTTTGGTTCCTTTTAGGGTCCGATAGACGATCCAAACACATTAACAACATATTTTCAACAGCCGGGCACACCGTGTGAACTACCCTAAAGAGATCCTTCACATATTTTTATCCCCCCCTTGCTGAGGGCAGCACAAGCATTTTCCAACCTGCTTTTTCCAGGCTGTATTCTTAAGATGCGCGTTTGAATTTTTAAAGCTAAATCTGCATTTTTCACCAGAAGCCATTGAAAAGCCCTTTTAAGAGTCATTTTTTTTCAAACCCCGCCCACCTCAATGAAAAAACCTTTTACTTTGAATAGGTACAAACGTGAAACCGTCAGTGGGGGAGAAAACCTTTGGTGGGGGGCTAGCCCCTGCCATGAATAATTTTTGAGCATTAAAGAGAACCGTCCATAGTTTATCCCCCCTTGCGAGGGCAAAAACTAGGCAGACCTGCTGTTTCCCCCCCGGCTTGTCCCTTATTCTGTAGATGCTGGAATTTTTGAGTATTAATGCAAATAGCAGTTTTCAGCCCGAAAAGAGTCAAGGTCCGTTTTTTTTTCATACCCCCCATTCAACGATAAACCTATTTCTTTGAATAGGTAGAAAAAGAGAATAAATGCCTTGGGGGGGCACCCTTTGTGGGCGGGCTAACCCCTATCATGAATAAAATTGAGCATTAAATGCCTAAAAAATCCTGCACTTTCAGAATAAGGACACAGCGTGGGGAAAAAGCGGTCCGCACTGCCTTTTTCTGCCTCAGCAAGGGGGGATAATCTATGTGACAGGTTTTTCCTTAAAGTTTTTCTATTTCCGCCACAAAATGCGTGAATTTAACAGAAACTACAATTATGACGCATAACGCATCAATGCAGCAAACTTAAGGGCAGTCTCATCCCAGACAATCCATTTAATATGGGATCACCACAGGTCCAGCTCTTTAACAAGTAAAGTTTTTTTTCAAAACGCTGTGGCACTGCTATATGGTGGCCATTCAGGTGAACATAGGTAGAGAAAGTTAGTGATGGTGGGGTTTAAACAGCCGGGCACAAGGCTACAGAGCTCTAATCCGCTCAAGCTTGTCAGTTAAAGAAAAAAAAATAAACAAGCCCATGGGTTGCTAAGACAAGACACAGCAGGGAGTGACATCATTATCATGACCAGGACTCTAGTTACCAACCATCTCTTTCTTCTTGAACAAGCTCTAGAGAAACCTGTGTACAGAAGCAGGAGATAAAAACTAGTCTCCCCTAGTCTCTTCTGTTTAAATCCGGCTGTCAGTGGTCGGCTCAAGCAGCCACTGGCTGGTCACATGCCATTGTCCATCTGTGCCTGCAGTGGTCTTGAGCCGACCACCGGAAGCCAGGAGAGAACAGACCAGTGGCAGTGAGTGAGCGAGCTGGATGCAATTTTTTTTTTTTTGATTAGAGTTGCCCAGGTCTTTTTCTTTGAATAAAGTTAAAGGGTTTGGTTCAGTCATTGTAATAAAATATTATTAGGACTCTGCTGCCCTGATAAAATAAAAAAAAAAAAGCTTATACTTACCTCTCCACTCACCTGCCCTCCAGCGCTGCTGCTGCTGCCCGCTGCGGTTCTGTACACTTCCACCTCCGGCCAAACACAACTATACCACTGCGGTTACATGCCAATGCCTGTAAACACTCTGAATGGGGACTTCAATAAAGCACTGGCTGCAGCGGTGCCTTCTGTTCCGCTGGAAATAGAAGGCCGGCGGAGATGGCCGACATCTGCAAGCAGCAGAACAGGAATGCAGAAGAGAAGCCGGGCAGCAGTATGCTAAAATGATTTTGTTATAAGTGACCCAGACATGACGTGGAGGACTCTTTTATAGAGACCCTTTACCCAGATTGATAAAGACCCCTGTGAGGGTCAAAACACTAAACCCCATGACGCCGGAGAGAATATAGAAATCTATGAACGTTAATATATCCTGGGGGCAGCAGTTATTGTCTTCTCTGTTTCGAGATGTAAAGCTCCAAGGCAATGCGTACATCCCCGTTCGCGGAGCGGAAGAGGACTGCGGTACATGTACTGTGGGACTGACTAGCTAATCAACAGCAGCAGCTATTGTGCATTCACTTCCATGTATTTGAAAGTATCTGAAACCCCCAATAAGATTAACAGCATGTACGTGGCATTTTTTGCAAGGAAAAGACGGAAAAGGGCCCCCAGAACTTTGAGGACCCCTACAACTTCTGGACTTGGACTTTTCAATGAAACATGTCATGAGTGCCTGAATAGAAGACCCACTTTAAAAGTTGGGGGCAAGAGATACTCTTTGTGGCAAACAAGCCTAGAGGGGCAATTATTAAGGGACCACTCCAGATTTTTTTCCCCTCTTAGTTCATTAGAAAATGCTTTTAGATGCTGAGCAGTGCCTGCAGCTGAATACAGGATTTCTGACTGCTGCAACTGGGTCATGTGACCTGCACTCTGCGTTCCTGAAACACACAGCATGGTTGAATCTCCCATAGGAATGCATAGAGAGATTCACTCCTGGGTTGCACAAAGTCCATCTCAGAGAAATGAACAGAGACAATGGGTCTTATGTATGACAACTGTAACGATAAAACCGTCTTTATTGCCCGTAGCAACCAGGCAGAGCGCAGCTTTCATTCCATGTAGTGCTCTAGAAAAATAGAAGCTGAGCTCTGATTGGTTGCTATGGGCAACAAGAAGTCTTACTGCTAGACAGTTTTCATACATAAGGCCCACGGACTTTTCCAGAATCAAAAGCACAGTATCAGCTAATCCGAGTGCAGGTCACATGAGCCAACAACACACTAGTGCAGCAGTGAGAAATCCTGTATCCAGCAGCGGGTAAACAAAATGACCGGCAATACTGTCTATTTAATATAATTATCTAATATACTAATGCGGGTAGGGGTGGCACCTGGAGGGCTACTTCAAGGGGTTTCCACCACTATTTTGGCAAGGAAATGTTGGCCTATGCCTATTTTGTGCAAAAGTTTGCAACTTTGTGCCGTTCTCATCACCTTCCAAACCTGCAGTCAGATGTGCTATCGTGTAAACCAGAAATTGGTGTAACCCCCACAACAGCTAGTAACAGGATTCCATTTCAATTTGTACGAACAGCCAAAGACGCCGCAGATTTATTACGACGCGTGCTCCTCTTAATAAATGTGGAACCCTTTACTCCAGTGGATTTCTGTTCAGACCGGACATATAAAATTCCCCATACGTCCCCTCTCCTCGTTAGAATCCCACTTTCTGCTTAGGATCACAGACTATACATTAAATATACTAACTATATGATCTAAAGAGCTGTCGTCAGATCTCTCATGTGAGGTTACCTTAATCGTTCCTCTCCGAGACGCTCCAATGTGCCACAAACTTCGCACAGGGACGGCTACTGAATATGCAGAACGGGTGCAACTCGGTCACAGGGTTTAGCTGAACATACACAGGGGCTGGAGCAGCTCAGAATGTGCCCGATGTGTTTCTTTCTGATGGTAGAACATTCGCCGGCCCAGAATGAACACCGCACACGCCGAGGACAGATTGCACTTCCCCACAAATAATGACACAAGCCGTTGCTAAGAGTCCCATTCCCTATATAACATTCATAGGAAAGACGTGTCCCTACAAGAAGCGCCGCTCGTTCCCGGCAATAAGTGCTAATAGCATCTCTGCTAAGCGCTGCCCATTAACACCGCGCTGCTCGGGTTTCCTGGCAGAATACAAAGACATTAAGCAAGAGCGCAATTTCTATAGTAACATCCATATATGCAGGTAATTATACTGGGGAGGTGACCGGTGGCCCAAGATCACACAAAACTAGAACATGGCAGCCAGGACCTCGCTGCAGCGCGCCACAACCACACATCCACTGTACGGACAGAGGTGCACTTCACTCATGAGGTGCTCACCAGTTATTTGTCAGCTGCAACTGGGGAGACCATTTTGTCAGAAGTGATCCCATTCCACAAAGGCCTCTCTCTGGCTGCAGCCATCTCTGGTTGAGTAATATACGGAGAATGGCCTCTCTTATAGACCTCTAGACCCTTTCATTGGCGATGCCCAGTAGGGAAATGAGACAGGTGACCCAAGAATGCAGCAAAAAATCCGAAATGCAAGACTTCTGTGGATAGGTTTCTGTGCAAATCCATTTCAAGGGAACCTGTCACATAGGTTATGCGCCCCTTGCTGAGGGCAGCACAAGCTAGTGTCAGCCTGTTGTTCCAGCGCTGTGTCCATTATTCTTTTAAAATCTGGAGTTTTCGAGTATTTGGGTCAAATTTTGCAATTTTTTTTTAAAAGAAGAGTCATTCGAAGAGTCAGTTTTTTTCAAACCCGCCACTGAGCTAGCCCGCCCAAACCCCATCTGGAAACTATACTTTGAAAAGGTAGAAACATGTGATAATGTCAGTGGGCGGGGTGCATTTGGTGGTGGAGCTAACAACTGCTCATGAATAAGATTTGAGGGGTAAATGCTCTAAAACTGCTGCATCTTTGGTAATGTTCACACGGCTTATTTCAGAACGCATTTACGTTGGATTTCCTATCTTAAATACGATCCGAAATAAGTTGCAAAACATTGCAAATAAATGTCACTAAGTGTGGCAGTATTTGGCAATGATTTCCCGAAGATTCAAATCCCATTATATATGGGGGTAATCTGTCCGGAAATAAGTGACATGCTTTAATTTTTTTCGGACGGATTGCGGCCGCAAAACTTTTGGCCGCAATCGGACGGAATTGTTTGAACGACGGAATTTTTTCCCATTAAAATCAATGTAAAACGGCGTTTTTCTATTTGTAACTGATTTCGCAAGGATTTTACTATCGTTAAATCGGCGTAAACCGTTGCGAATAAGCGTTGAACGACCTTTCAGAATAAGGACACAGCGTGGAAACAGGGTTGACATAGCTTGTGCTGCCCTCAGCGGGGCATAATCTAGGTGACAGGTTCTCTTTAATAATAGGAAAACGGTGTCATCGGTGACAAACCTAGCCAGGAGTCAGCATTTCAGAAATTGCCAGACTCCTAGATGTTGAGTGTGGAGAGTATAGATAGAATGGGTTAGAGAAAAATGTTCAAAAATCCAGCAAAGCGGGATCCTGTGGATATAAACAGCTTATCATCAAAAGGAGCCAGAATGCAACGCTGGAGTCCCAGAGTAAAACAACTTGTAAAGAGTAGCGGGATACAGGGTTTCCTGGTCCCAGTAATGTGGGTTCAACCCGGATACACTACAGCATTTCACAGGAAAATGCCCTATAAAGCCGAGATGGACATGAAGAGAAGCCACCGCAGCCAGAAGAGAGGAGCCCAATGGAAATGGCTTCTTCCTGCCTAGATCAGCTTCAGGGGCTCTGCTATCAGAAGGGAGTATTTGTTAAACCATCTCTGGAAACTAATTTTTTTTTTTTTTTGGGGGCAATATATATTTTTTTTTAATGTCGGCAGTCCTTTCCAATTAAAAATGACTTATAAAATATTGTCCTTCTCTAGCCACGTGAAAGAACTATTGTCTTGCAGGGCACACTGAAATCACTTTACTTTAGCTGCTACTTATCTCTACATAGTCCCATTACAAATAGTACGTAATGACAATAATTGCCTTGATAAGAGCATAGATAAGATTATGCTACTCTATAAGCAATGCATGAAAGAAAAATAGGGTAATCTTTTTCTGCAGTGAGGAGATGGGTGGGAGGGGGTGTTTCACACGCATCAACTACAATGGGGGATAAATGTATTTAGTCAGCCACTAATTGTGCAAGTTCTCCCACTTAAAAAGATGAGAGGCCTGTAATTAAAATCATAGGTCGACCTCAACTATGAGATACAAAATGAGTAAACAAATCCAGGAAATCACATTGTCTGATTTGGAAAGAATTTATTTGCAAATTATGGTGAAAAGTATTTGGTCAATAAGAAAAGTTCATCTCAGTACTTTGTTATATATCCTTTGTTGGCAATGACAGAGGTCAAACGTTTTCTGTAAGTCTTCGCAAGGTTGGCACACACTGTTGCTGGTATGTTGGCCCATCCCTCCATGTAGATCTCCTCTAGAGCAGTGACGTTTTGGGGCTGTCGCTGGGCAACACGGACTGCCAACCCCCTTCAAAGGATTTCTTTGGGGTTGAGATCTAGAGACTGGCTAGGCCACTCCAGGACCTTGAAATGCTTCTTACGAAGCCAGTCCTTCATTGCCCTAGCGGTGTGCTTGTGATTGTCATGCTGAAAGACACAGCCATGTTTCCTCTTCAATGCCCTTGCTGACGGAAGGAGGTTTGCACTCAAAATCTCACTATACATGGCCCCATTCATGCTTTCATGTACACGGATCAGTCGTCCTGGTCCCTTTGTAGAGAAACAGCCGCATAGCATGATATTGCCACCCCCATGCTTCACAGTAGGTATGGTGTTCTTTGGATACAACTCAGCATTCTCTCTCCTCCAAACATGACAAGTTGTGTTTCTCCCAAACCGTTCTACTTTGGTTTCATCTGACCATATGACATTCTCCCAAAACTCTTCTGGATCATCCAAATGCTTTCTAGCAAACTTCAGACGTGCTCGGACATGTACTGGCTTAAGCAGGGGGACATGTCTGGCACTGCAGGATCTGAGTCCCTGGTGGCTTAGTGTGTTACTGATGGTAGCCTTTGTTACGTTGGTCCCAGCTCTCTGCAGGTCATTCACTAGGTCCCTCCATGTGGTTCTGGGATTTTTGCTCACCATCCTTGTGATCATTTTGATCCCACGGGGTGAGATCTTGCGTGGAGCCCCAGATCGAGGGATATTATCAGTGGTCTTGTATGTCTTCCATTTTCTAATTATTGCTCCCACAGCTTATTTCTTCACACCAAGCCGCTTGCCTATTGCAGATTCAGTCTTCCCAGCCTGGTGCAGGGCGACAACTTTGTTTCTGGTGTCATTTGACAGCTCTTTGGTCCTCACCATAGTGGAGTTTGGAGTGTGACTGTTTGAGGTTGTGGACAGGTATCTTTTATACTGATAGCAAGTTCAAACAGGGGTCATTACTACAAGTAATGAGTGGAGGACAGAGGAGCCTCTTATAGAAGAAGTTACAGGTCTGTGAGAGACAGAAATCTTGCTTGTTTGTAGGTGACCAAATACTTATTTTCCACCATAATTTGCAAATAAATTCTTTCCAAATCTGTAATTTTCTGTATTTTTTTTCTCACTTTGTCTCTCATAGTTGAGGTCTACCTAAGTGGGAGAACTTGCACAATTGGTGGCTGACTAATTACCTTTTTTGCCCACTCTAATTGCTGATAATATTTGGGCTTCTCAGAATAGCAATGACCAGAATGACGGCCCATCATGCAGTTCTCTCACTGCTGTGCTATCAGAGCTGACAGATGGTAAGCCAGGGACAAGCAAGAAAGTTATGCACTGTACAAAGGGGAATGCCACCCAATTTAAAACCCATAGTAGTCACATCTCTGCTTGTAGCATCCCTTTAATTGATAGGTCTCTCCTTATAGGCAAATGAGGAGAGAGCCATCAGTTAAGAGGAAGAAGCTGCACATCTCCCGGATGCGGTGGATTCTCTTCATGCCCAGCTCAGCTTTCTAGGGGGTTTTATTTGAAATGCCATAGCATTTCAGGGTAAACCCCACGCTACTGAGACCAGGAAACCTGCAGCCCCTTCATGCTGCCCATTGTTTGGCTGAGAGGTCCCCTTTAATGTACAAATTGTCGTTGCTTAGCATGGATGGGCCCATAAGAGCAGACGTCTTGTTCAAGTGCCATCGCTGTCTAAGGCTATGTTCACACGGCTTAATTGCGGGACGTAATTACACCGTGTGGCCCGGGTGCGGGGAGGGAGGGGGGGCCCGGGCCCACCTCGCCGGCCCATAGACATTCATTACCAGCGGCGCGTATACACGTATCTCCCCCCGCAGCGGATTCGCCGAGCAGGGAGAGGAGACGTAATCCATAGTCTCTATGAGAACTGTGGATTACCGTAATGACTGGGACGTTTTAGGCCCGTAATTTGCGCACTCCAGCGCGTAATTACGGACTGAAATACATCCAGTTTTAAGCCGTGTGAACATGGCCTAAGGGAAACCGGAGGTCCGGAGTCCAGTGGGCAAGAGACAGCAAAAATTAGATCAGCAGCATTCGCTGCTGGAATCCTCAGCGATCAACTGGAATCTGTGGGGAAACCTGTCAGGAAGTGTTTAATTCCTCTGCAGCGCCACCACTGGAAAAAATTTAAAATTACACATTCTCCAATCACATTCATGTGCTGTCTGTAATGCAAGACAGGTCCTCCAGAGCAAGAGATGCTCTACTCTCCTGCCAAGAAATGAAGATCCTCAACAGAACACCTCCACTTTCCTATTAACCCACAATTCACTAATAAGGTCTACGAAAATGGGTTTTATAAACCAGAAAAACCCTCTTTCAAAAAAAGTTGGAAAGTGACAAAAACAAGATAACTGGCGGTATGTATGCCAGCAGCTGAACTGTGCATACTGGGACTTCCCGCTGGGAGAGAGGAATAGGTCACTTCTTCCTACCCCCTGCCGTGGTCAGTTCTCATGCCTCGAGAGCTGTCACCTCCCTCCACAAGCTCCTTGTAACCAGAACACCTGCACTGGTGTTATACATACAGTCTGAAATGATGAAACAAAATGTGAGAAATGCACTCTGCTCCTCCTCTACCTCCTGCCTAATAACTCCGCAGGGGTGTCAAACTGCGGCCCTCCAGCTATTGGGAAACTACAACTCCCATTATGCATTTTGTATAATCTATAACAGTGGGCATGATGGGAGTTGTAGTTTCCCAACCGCTGAAGGGCCGCAGCTTGACAACCCTGAGCTAAAGACTCAGTAATTGCCCTGATCCTTCACATAGAGCTATCACTGGGAGAAGCGCATAGAAAGCTCAGGAAGCCTTTATTAAACACACTCAGCCAACACCTACTTTCAGTTTCATTTTTACACATATCAGAGGGGAGTGCAGGCAGCCAATCACAGCAAAGGGGGCGTGGCCCGACCCCAGGCTGCAGAATTAGCTCTAGACACTTATAGATTAGTTAATAGCTGCTATACTAAATGATTTATGTAATGCAAACCAATTGCAATAGTGCTTATTTTCACTGTCCCCATCATTACAGATATGATCTTTGAAGCGAGAAAACCCCCTTTAAGGGCTATTATTTCTGCATCCGGGGCTCGCTATGTCTAAACACTAGTGGTCCACATAAGATGGCATGGCGGGCCTGATTTAGCTCGTGGGTCCGGAGTTTGACACACGTGCACTATACTCTCCATTTCAATCGATTTAAAATGTAAGAAAAAAAAAAAAAGGTCTAAAAAACCCTCAAAAAACAGAAAATAAAACAATTCTCAACATGAGCTGCATTTGTTGGTTTCTCCAGGAGCTTTCGGGCAATGAAGGGAATCAGAAGAATTGTATTGATTCCACTCTTCTTAAATAAACATGAGCGAGTACAGAGAGGCTGAAACTTGGCAGAACAGATTTAACAGACAACACACTCAAGCCCCAAACGAAATCAGACCCTGGCACAAGACCCAGCAATAATACTGATTAATAGCCATGAGCAATGCATTCAAGATAAGTTATGGGCAGCTGCTCTTCCAATAGAAGCGTAACTGGAGTGTATGGCCGGCAGCCACGCGGCTCTCTTCAGGTCTCTGCTGCTTTTTAATATAAAGGCTTTGCACATTTAACAAAAAAAAGACCCCCGAAAGAATGGCCAGAAAAAAAAAAAAGGGGCTTTTGTAAAAACTACTTTTGGGCGGTATAAAATGTACATATGTTTCCCAACACTGTAGTATTTGAAAGGGGGGCCAGGGTCCCAAGGAGCGGCAGCTGCATGAGGACAAATCCGCAGCCGCCAAGTTTGCCACCGTTTCTCCAGCAAAATGGTATGTTTGCAGTTTCGACCACAAAAAGCTGTCGCATTGTTGGACCCCGGCCTTATACATGAAGAGGAGGGCCGAAAAGGGGGGCCGATTCTGAAACAACTGGGGAAGCATGCACTATACCTTCAAATATGGGGGTGGTGGCCCCGAACCAGCAGAGGTGCATGGGGGAGGGAGTAGGTACAAATATGAAAAAGAAGACTGAAACTGGGCCCCAAATTTTCATATGCCCCAAGCAAAATACAGGGCCCCCAACCTAATGACAAATCAAAAACAGCAAAAGAAAAAGGGTTGGATCAAGCCCCATAATCAAGAACACGCATATTAGCGAGTAATTGCTCTGGGGGGCCCGGGGAAAGGGGGCGCGGGCGATGACTCACTTCTGGGTCCTCCCCAAATTTCACAACTGCCAGGGATATCAACAGTAGCACTGACAGCCCGCCGCGGCCTCTCAGCGTCTAGCAAGCCGTACTATGCCCAGGTCTGGTCTAGGCTAACCTTTAGGTTTTAAAGGGTGTTCACACGCACTTGTACTGCCCAAAAACGGCTGAAACCTCTGTCCTTACGGAATCCACAGCTCCTAGAGAACTAAGGATTACGGCTCCTCCCCCGGGTCGCGAAATACGGCGACGAGGGGGGAAGAAGTGACATCACTTACCGCGTATAGCGCCTTGGATAATGAAAGTCTATGGGGGCCCGGGGAATTTCGCCTCCCCACCCCCCCCCGCCCCCCTTTCCACAGCGAAAAAGTGGGGAAATCGTCCCCCAATTACGGGGGAATCAGACGTGTGAAATAGCCCAAGGCAGCCCGGGTGTATTTGCAGGGCGTAATTACCCCCGCAATTTCGCCAGTGGGGGGGGCGGGGGGGCACCCGCCGGCCCATGACTTGTTTACCCACACGAATACGCGCTGGGTTTTAAATTACTTTTCCCCTTATCTCCCCCCCCCGGCGGAAACCCGAGCAAGGAGAGGCTAATCCCCTAGTTTCTATGAGAACTGTGGGGTTTCCGTAATGACTGGGCATTTCAGCCTGTAATTTCGCACTCCCCGGCACGTAATTACGACTGAAAAAACGTCCCATTTTAAGCCGGTGAACATGGCCTAAGAGTTCGGCCAAAAA
>JAODAL010006813.1:0-130221 GCA_025379985.1 Phyllomedusa bahiana
GCACTGCAAGGCGTTGCCGACCGCCCGGGATTTTTGCCGATTGCCCGGGCTTCCTTCACCTCCTCTGGTGGCATCAGTAACTGGGCGTCAGAGCAGACTAAATCATCCTCTTGATCTTTTAACATGCCTTCTGACCCCAACCGCATTTTTGTCATCAAAGAGGTCTTCAACAATGGATTACCCACAGTGGTGGGTACACAGTTGACATTTGGGTTTGGCTTCATGTTGGACGGATGCTGATGAGCTGATGACGACATTTGTGGCCGTGACTGGAGGACGAGGAGGTAAGACTGCTAGATGCAGGTTGCATTAACCACTGAAGGACAGATTGGCGACGATGTTCGTTACTTAGATTCACAGGGCCCTGACCCAGCGATGACAGGCCTGAGGGTCCTGCAACTGACGATCCGCTGGCATCGTGTTGTCGCCAGCACTGGAAGGAGCACCTTCCTCGTACCTCTACCTCCATGTGCTACCCCCCTCTTTGCTCTCTTACCACCTGCATTTCGCTCCATGTCCAGAAATATAAAAATTTGAGAAGTAGGAATAGTTTTTGGAAAGTCCTCTTATTAAAAGACGGCAAATCACAGCTATTCTCAAAACCCTCTAATCAAAACAAATTGCTGGATTCAAATTTAACTGCAAGGTGTCTATCAACAAATCTGGACTGGGCAAAAGTCCAAAAACACGTATCTGTTATGTTTTTGGTATAATAAATGGTATTTTTTGCACCTTTCAATTCACCTGTGGTGAATATAGAATTGCTGTTTTAAGATTTACGTAGATGCTGCTTCAATGAACAGTTTCTGGGTGCGCAAAAGTCAAAAAACACGTAACTGTTATGTTTTCGTATAATACAAAGGTATTTTTTGCACCTTTCAATTCACCTGTGGTAATATAGAATTGCTGTTTTAAGATTACGTAGATGCTGCGCAATGAACAGTACTGGGTGCGCAAAAGTCAAAAAACACGTAACTGTTATGTTTTGTATTATAAACGGGATTTTTTGCACCTTTCAAATTCACCTGTGGTGAATATAGAATTGCTGTTTTTAAGATTTACGTAGATGCTGCTCAATGAACATACTGGGTGCGCAAAAGTCAAAAAACACGTAACTGTTATGTTTTGATATAATAAACTGTATTTTTGCACCTTACAATTCAACCTTGGTGAATATTGAATTCTGTTTTAAGATTTACGTAGATGCTGCGTCAATGAACATAACTGGGTGAGAAAAAGTCAAAAAACACTTAACTGTTTTGTTTTGATAAAAAAAAACGGTATTTTTTTGGCCCTTCCATTCACCTTGGTGAATATAGAAATGTGCGTTTTAAGAATTACGAAGATCTGCGTCATTGACATACTGTGTGCCAAAAGTTAAAAAAACACGTACTGGTTATTTTTTGTATCATAAACTGTATTTTTTTGCAAACTTTTCCAATTCACCTTTGGTGAATATAGAATATGCTGTTTAATATTAACGTGAGATGCTGCGACACTGAACAGTACTTGGGTTCCAAAAGCAAAAAACACGTAACTGTTATGTTTTGATATAATAAACTGTCTATTTTGCACCTTTCAATCAACCTGTGTGAATATAGAATTGCTGTTAAGATTTACTGTAGAATGCTGCGTCAATGAACAGTATCTGGGTGCGCAAAGTCAAAAAACACGTATCTTTATTTTTTCGTAAATACACAGTATTTTTTGCACCTTCAATTCACCTGTGGGTTGAATATAGAATTGCTGTTTTCAGATTTACGTAGATTGCTGCTCAATGAACAGTAACTGGTGCCAAGTCAAAAAACACGAACTGATATGTTTTGAAATAATAAACTGTATTGTTTGCACCTTTCCATTCACCTGTGGTGACTATAGAATTGCAGTTTTAATATTACATAGATGCTGCTCAAAGAACAGTACTGTGCGCAAAAGTCAAAAAACCCTTAACTGTTATGTTTTGATATAATAAACTTTATTTTTTGCACCTTTCAATTCATCTGTGTGAATATAGATTGCTTTTGTTAATTTTACTTAGATGCAGCGTCAAAGAACAGACTGGGATCTCAAAAGTCAAAAAAAACACTTAACCGATATGTTTTCAGTACTAAACACGGTATTTTTGGCAACAACAACCTGTGCTGATGCGACTACAAGATTGCAGGATTGGTAATTTTAAGAGCAAGGCTGAAATATAAACAGGCCACAGGTGTAATGTAAAAATTGAACACTATCTGAAATGTAAACTGATAATAAAAGTGGAGTATTGTTGCAGCTATCAAAGAGACCTGCAAAACTCTAAATGATGTTTATCCCAATATAAGTTCAGACTGCCCAATATCCAGAAATACTTCAAATATCAACTGTTAATAATAAAATATTCCACTACAATAACACACTAAGTCATGGTGAACTTTACCAATGTTCTTTATAGAAAGCTTGTCTGTGTTCGCCCGCGGGGCCCCCCCCCGCTCCCTCCGCCGACTTTACACCGGAGATCGCTTTAAAATTTCTCTACAAACTACATAAAATTTTAAAAACTCTAATATAACTAAATTGGAAGGGATCACAGCAATAGCAGAGTTTCTCGTGCAAAATAGACTAATTTCGCTAGCTGTGGGCCACGGGCAAGCCACTTTTTTCCCCTATGAACCGAAGACACTGAGGCTGAACGGAAACGCTTTCTATGTAAAACGGGTATGTAAATTTTTTCCCAGCCAATCGCCCATACACACCCAGTCATGACGTCGCACACACATCTCACCCTGCCTATTCATAATCGATTTCGGCCCCCAAAAATTTTACAGAACGCCAAAAAAGGGCGCGATTTTAATAAAAATATCTCAGTTTTTAACCCTTTAATTTATGCTGACTGGAAAATTATCAAAAAAAAACCCTTTGCCGTTTTAAACTTTGTCGAAAAAAATCGCCAACACAGTCAGCACGTGGGTTCTGACATACTTTTTCTGTTATATGCTTGCAGAGCAAAAAACTGGGTCGGGTTTTCACGGGAGCAGTCATAGAGTTGGGGGTGATTGTTCCCACATTTTTCATTTTCCAGGGCCAGAGTTGGGGGGCGTATGTAAGTTGGAATCAGGTGGGGGGTTGTGATTAAATTGTCTTGAAGCTGGAAGGCTGGTGGGCAACACAGAAGATCCCGGGAACAACACATCCCACCCTCAGCGGAGACAAGGAACCGGAGGCGATCTGGACACAGACTAAGTGTCCCACACGGACGTGAAGACGTTTTGTTCCCCTCTTTTTGGCTAAGTTAAGCCCACGTTTATTTTGCTGTATGTGTTTTAGGCTGAAAAAAAACGCCTTTTGCTAAAAAATTTCCCCAAGACTGGTCCGTCTACCATACCACCGACTGACCCCTTAAAATAATATAATTGATATCCATACATTAATAAACAAGTAATAATGTCTAACTATAGTTGTATGTATGTATACTACTGCTTATTATACCTATAATCAAAATTAATAATGCCAACAGCACAATATTAGAGATTGCATGAAAAATTATAACAGAACCCAAATGACTGTAAAAACCACAAAAAACATACAAAGACAAAATTAAAAGAAGAAGGGAAGATCCATTATTGCAAAAAGGAGGAAAATACAATTTTTTGTTAAGTCCAAATGGTGAGTATGTCCGCAGATTGAAGATCCATGTGCATTCTATATGCTCCAAACGTCACAACAAATCTCCTCCTCCTAAGCCAAAAGATACTTTATCAATGCCATGAAAACAAAATAAATGTTATTCACAATCATGTTTATCAAAGAAATGCCTTGCCACTGGTTTCAATTTAGATGTTACATCTGTTTGATACCTTTTTGTATCTTACACAGAAACGAAAATTTTTAAGATGTTCTTAAATTTCTATAAAAGGTCGCAGGTAGTCATTCCAAAATAAATCAGAATGCAGGGACATGATATGTAGTAATAAATCACAACAGAGTTCCTGCAATTAGTAAAATTAACAATGTTAAATTTTTTCAAATAATCAGATGATTCAAAGGTCCCAGTGCGTACATGGTACAAGACCTGCATGTATAGGAACGCCATTTAGGGCTTCTTGAATCAAAAATTAATTTTGATTGAGAAGGTATATAGTGGCTGTAGACTATGTGGTCACCCAACATTTTACTTTTTCTTGCCACAAACCCCGTCTTTTGGGAGGGAAATATTTAAACAGATCTTTCTTTAGAACCCAGTCACTAAACTTTTTATTTATGGCACTCTAGAAATGCACCCAGACCCTTTCTGAAATTTTTCCCTAAAATTTCTTCTGGCAGAAGATTTTCCCTGTCACACCTACAATAAGAACTCTTTTTATGTTTATGTAAAATTTTTTTTTAAATAAAAAAAATCTAATGTAAAAGTTACATAAAGATAAAGCCAAAGATATTATGGAGTTACCGAGTGCGAAACACGTTATAGCATTCAAACCTGCATTTACTATGAAAGAGAAAAATGTGCCTTGTCATGAAGGGGGATAACGGCCCAGTCAGATACTGGATAAAGACAACACAGGCTGAAATATTAATCTGTTGTCATCAGGACTGATCCACAATTGAAATGAAATACTATGGGGACATGTCCCACAATTTTGTACAATTGCCCTTTTTTATTGTGTCCCTGAAAAAATTGGACAAAAGTTCAAATAATCAATACCAATTTCATATTGGGGGAAAGGCGGGGAAATTTGGGAAAACCCCACTCTCTAGCGCCACTGTTTTTGGGGCATAAAGTGTCTCACAATGACACACTTTTTTTTAAAAAGCTGTGAACCCTTTATACATGCAAGAATGCTAAAAACATACTGAGAAGTCACTGCGAATGGGGCCACTTTTATAAAATGTACCCTTTGGACCAAAGTTTAAAAAAGTGACTAGACACATTTACCATTGAGTTCATAAATGTGTTGCATGTTTAGACTCAAAGCTAACTTTTCACCTTCTATTGGTCTATTGTCTTAGTTTATGCTACCAATTGCACCAAAATTTTGGTGCATTTTTTGGTGCATGGTGTTGCCCGGTAAGTCATGCCTCATCTCTACAAAGTCACACCTTTTTACAGAGATCACACCCGTTTGGTGGACAAGGCACAGAAGTGTCTATAAAGTGTCTAAAACACATAAATATCGTACAAAGCATGCATGCTATTATTTTTGGAATTTTGGTGCAATTGCATTAATAATGCACCCTATAATAAACAAAAACCTGTATTGGTGAACAGCTTGCAAAGTCTACAGTTTCTCCTTCATAGTCCACACAGAGAGCAATAAAACCAATGAGCAGCACACATATACAGTACAAGATAAAATACTGTGCTACTGTCAGACACATGTCCAAAAGGATTCACAATAAATAAAGAGATTTTGTCAGCTTTACTCATGTAGTTAAGAGTACCTGTCTAATCTCCTGACATACAGTGGGTTGAAAAAGTCTTCATACCCTTTGAACTGTTCCTCATTTTTAGCAGTGAAGCCACAAACTCAAATGTATTTTATTGATTTTTTGATACAATAAAATACAATACAAAGTAGCAAGTATTTGTGAAGTATAAAGAAATTAAGTATTTTTCCAAATTTTTGCAAATGAAAAGACTGAAAGTGTGACGTACATATGTATTCAGCCCCTCTGAGTCAATACTTTGAATGATCACTTTTAGCTGCAATGACAGCTGCTTTCTGTTGTAAGATGTCTCTACCAGTTGTGTGCATCTAGAGGCTGCGATGTTTTCACAATCTTTTTTGCAAAATAGCTCTAGCTCAATCAGATTAGTTGGAGAATGTTTGTGAACAGCAAGTCATGCCACAGATTCTCACAGGGATTTAGGTCTGGACTGTGATTAGATCATTTTAACCCATTAATGTGCTTTGATTTAAACCAGGGGTCCTCAAACTACGGCCCGCGAGCCGCATGCGGCTCGCCGAGGGCTTTTATCCGGCCCGCCGCCACCATCTACCGCCAATGTTGAGGTGATGTGCAGTAAGGCACCGGCGGTGGCGGCAGCGGTACAGCTGCTGTCCACAAAGAGCCTGCTGAAGTCACTAGCTAAGCTGGCCCCTGTAAGTAAGTGACGGAGGGCGGACACTCGTCACCCATACCATGGGAGGTGCCGTGGGCGGTGACGTGAGGACCATCGCGAGCAGCGCAACGTTAGGTGCCAGTTTATGTGGAATGGTGTGAGGGCGGGCACTCTGCAGAGGACGGGAGGTGCCTGAGGGCGGACACTTACAATCTATGGGAGGTACCTGTGAGTGAGTGGTGGAGTGTCCGCCCTCCGTCACTCACTCACAGGTTCCTCCCATAGATTGTAAGTGTCCACCCCCCACACAGCGTTCCCGCCACAGGAGAGGCAAGGCAGAAGCCTCCTTCTCCGACTGTCAGGGCAGGAGCCCCCACCCACCAGCTGCATCAGGGCAAGAGCCCCCTTATGAGGCTGGGCAGAAGCCCCCCACCCACCTGCTGCATCAGGGCAAGAGCCCCCTTATGAGGCAGGGCTATGAGGCAGGGCAGGATCCCCCCCACCCACCTGCTGCATCAGGGCAAAACCCCTCTTATGAGGCAGGGCAGGAGCCCCACCCACCTGCTGCATCAGGGCAAGAGCCCCCTTATGAGGCAGGGCAGAAGCCCCCCACCCACCTGCTACATCAGGGCAAGAGCCCCCTTATGAGGCAGGGCAGGAGCCCCCCACCCACCAGCATCAGGGCAAAACCCCTCTTATGAGGCAAGGCAGGAGCCCCCACCCACCTGCTGCATCAGGGCAAGAGCCCCCTTATGAGGCAGGGCAGAAGCCCCCACCCACCTGCTGCATCAGGGCAAGAGCCCCCTTATGAGGCAGGGCAGGAGCCCCCCACCCACCTGCAGCATCAGGGCAAAACCCCTCTTATGAAGCAGGGCAGGAGCCCCCCCCCCCCAGCGGCATCAGGGCAAGAGCCCCCTTATGAGCCAGGGCAGAAGCCCCCCACCCACCTGCTGCATCAGGGCAAGAGCCCCCTTATGAGGCAGGGCCGGAGCCCCCCACCCACCTGCAGCATCAGGGCAAAACCCCTCTTATGAGGCAGGGCAGGAGCCCCCAGCTGTGTCAGGGCAGGAGCCCATCTCCCCTCCCCCGCTGTTTCAGGACAGGAGCCCCCTTATGAGCCAGGGCAGGAGCCCCACCCCCGCCTGCTGTGTCAGGGCAGGAGCCCCCTTGTGAGGTGAGGCAGAAGCCCCCCTCCCTGAGTGTCGGGGCAGGAGCCCCCCGCCGCGTGCTTGAGTCCGGACAGCTGTGAGACAGGAGCCTACTTGGTCGGACAGAGGTAACCACTTTTTTAGAAGCCCTATAATTATTATGGATTGTAATGTGCTTTCCCAGTCCCTGTTGCATGTTTAGCTTTTCGGGAGTCTGGGAAAGCTGGGTGAAGACGTTAGTAGAGCTCACAATGTTGGACACATTTGTTATAGATTCCACAGTTTTCCCAGATGACAAGTTTCTTTAGTTTGGTGGTGATCTATTGCTGGCCCCCATCCCTGATTATTGCTCAGAAGACTTGTCATCTGGGAGAGCTGGAATCTATAAGAAATGTGGTCAGCAATGGGAATTCTACAAATGTTGTCATGGTGACTGACCAGCAACGCTGTATACACCGATACAAATCCCTTGTGGGTAAAAGTGAAAAAGTTAAAAAAAATAAATAAAAAAAAAGGGAAACACGAAAAATAAAATAAAAAACACGTACACTGCCCTTTTCTCCTTTACAAATGCCCATTGCCCAAAAAAGATTTTAAAAAAATGTATGCATGTTTGGTATCGCCGCGTGTGTAACAATCTGCCCTATAAATCTGTCATGTTATTTAACCCGCACGATGAACGGCGTAAAAAAAAGTCACAGAATTGTGATTTTTGTTCATCGCTCAGCACATAAAATGGATTAAAAAGCGATCAAAAAGCCATATAAATGCCAAGTGACACCAAGTAAAACGTCGGGTCATCCTGCAAAAAAATAAAAGTCCTTACACAGCTCTGTATACAGAAAAATAAAAATGTTATGGCTATCAGAAGACAGCAATGCATAAATATTATTTTACACAATAAAATTAATTAATTAAAAAAGTGCTTCAACATGAAAAACTATATAAATTGGGTATCGCCGTAATCGCATCGACCCACAAAGTAAAACTTTTATTAAAACTATATTCCGGCCCTCCAATGGTCTGAGGGAACGTGAACTGGCCCCCGGTCTAAAAAGTTTGAGGACCCCTGATTTAAACCTTCCCTTTGTAGCTTTGGCTGTATATTTAGGGTTATGGTCCTGCTGGAAAGTGAAACTATGCCCTAGGCTCAAGTCTTTTGCAGTCTCTAATAGGTTATCCTCCAGGATTGCCCCTTATTTAGCTCCACAACCTTATCCTTGATCTGTCTGGTGTATTTCTTGGCTTTCACAATGCTGCTTGTTCACTAATGTTCTCTCACAAACCTCTGAGGCTTTCACAAAACAGCTGAAGTGAGACTGGGAATAAATTACATGTACTCTATTTACTAATTAGCTGCCTTTTAAGGGCAAGTGGTCACACTGGATTTTATTTAAGAAGCAGGATACAGGGAGCTGAATAGATATGTTCACCACACTTTTCAGTTTTTTAATTTGCAAAAATTTGGAAACACGTGTCAATTCTAGAGCTTCTTTTGTTAGGACTCCGACTTGCGGGCTGCGACGCTATTCGCAATAGTACCCCCCTTGACAGTAAGATCCAGCCATGGATCCCGCCGAGGTACCCTTGCCCGGCGACGCGGATCTCAGCACTATCGTGGCTCAGCAGTCGCAGCAGATTGCGCAACAAGCTCAGCAACTGAATCAGTTGACCTCCATGTTGCAGCAGTTCTTGGCTAATCAGCAGCAGCAACCATCGCCACCTGTGCCTACGCCTCCGTCAGCTGTTCTGCAAGCAACAAGCTCTGACTACCGTTGCCATCCAAGTTCGAGGGGGATCCTAAGCTGTGACGAGGCTTTATTACCCAGTGCTCCATGCACATTGAGTTAATGGTGGCCCAGTTCCCCACTGAGCGTTCAAAGGTGGCGTTCGTGGTCAGTTTGCTGTACAGGAAGGCCTTGGCTTGGGCTACACCCCTATAGGACAGGAGCGATCCGGTGCCTGCAGACCTGCAGGCCATCCTCTCAGAATTCCACAGTGTCTTCGAGGAGCCAGCGCGGGCTTCATCTGCGTAGACGACACTTTTGAACCTGCACCAGGGCAAATCCTCGGTCGCAGACTATGCGGTACAGTATCGCACCCTTTAAGAAAGGCCTTTCCAGCAGGATTAAGGACATCCTTGCAACAAGAGATCAGCCGTCTTCCTTAAGTGAATTAATCCACCTGGCCACCCGCATAGACGTATGCTTCGCCGAGAGGCAAGAGGAGTTTCGCCAAGAACGTGACCTGGTGCGACCCCGCCATCTGCCACGCCTGGCCCCGGTGTTCCAGAGGCCCCCACTGTCGCTTCCTCTATCGTCTGGGGAAGAGCCCATGCAGGTGGATCAGGCCCACATATCTGAGCAGGAATTGTCCCGACGGCGTGCTGAAAAACTGTGCCTGTACTGCGCCAGCCCGAATCATTTCCGTAGGAGCTGTCTGCTTCGTCCCCAACATCCCAGAAACGCCCGCACCTAAGCCATGTTGGAGAGGTATCCCTAGGTGAGAACTCCTCCTCTCCATGCCTTACTATGCCTGTGGAGATCATGAATGACTCGGGACTTGTATTTCAGGCTCCTGCTTTCCTGGACTCCGGTTCCGCCGGGAATTTCATCCATGCTTCCCTGGTGTCCCGGTATCAGCTTTCAGTGGTTGGTCTGGAGAAGCCGTTGGTGATATCCTCGGTCACAGGGGAGCTCCTTGGTGACGCCATTCGGTACAGGACCAAGCCGGTGTCCCTCCACGTGGGGGTCTTGCACAAAGAAAAGATCGCCTTCTACGTGCTGCCTCGATCTTCTTCAGCGATGCTGTTGGGGCTTCCGTGGCTGCAGCGCCATGCCCCTACACTCAATTGGAAGACAGGCAAGGTCGTGTGTTGGGGAATCTTTGCCTGGTGGCACCACGCCCGGTGCGCTCCGCTTCTTCTCAACCATCCTCCAGGCCTCAGTCAGGTCTGCCCACAGAATACCGGAATTATGCCGATGTCTTCTCTGAGAAGCAGGCCAAGACCCTTTCGCCTCATCGCCCCTTCGACTGCCCAATTGACCTACTGCCGGGAACCAGTCCTCCCAGGGGCAAGGTCTACCCTCTGTCGGTGCCAGAAACCCAAGCCATGTCAACCTACATTTGAGAAAGCCTCCAGAAGGGGTTCATATGCAAGTCCTTCTCTCCGGCTGGGGCAGGATTCTTCTTTGTGCAGAAGAAAGATGGCTCCCTGTGGCCTTGTATTAATTATCGGGGACTTAATAAAATCATGGTGAAGAACCGATATCCTTTGCCATTGATCACAGAACTGTTTGACCGGCTTTGTGGAACAAAGATTTTTTCCAAATTGGACCTGCGAGGCGCCTACAACCTCATCTGCATCAGAGAGGGGGATGGGTGGAAGACTGCTTTTAACACACGGGATGGTCACTTCGAATACCTCGTCATGCCCTTCGGTCTGTGCAACACCCCAGCAGTCTTCCAAGAATTCATGAATGATATATTCCGGGATCTCCTCTATACTTGTGTCGTGGTCTACCTGGACGACATGTTGGTATTCTCTGCTAATTTGGAGATTCATCGCTCCCATGTCCGCCTGCTGCTGGAGCGACTACGTGCCAACCACCTCTACGCCAAATTAGAGAAATGTCTTTTCCAACAGACCAGCCTCCCGTTTCTTGGTTACATCATCTCGGACTGAGGGTTACAGATGGATCCTGCAAATCTGTCGGCCATTCTGCAGTGGCCAAGGCCGGTGGGCCTACGGGCCATACAGTGCTTTCTGGGCTTCTCTAACTATTATCAGCAATTTATTTCACATTACTCTACGTTGGTGGCACCTGTTATAGCACTTACTAAGAAGAACACCAACCCTAGGCAGTGGCCGCCAGAGACCCAAAAGGCATTCACCTCCACGCCCATCCTGACTAGACCTGATACTGAGAAGCCATTCTTTCTGGAAGTGGACGCCTCCTCGGTCGGGGCAGGCACAATTTTCACGCAGAAGGGACCTAAGGGCAAGATGGTCACCTGTGGCTTCTTCTCCAAGATTTTATCCCCAGCGGAGAAGAATTACACCATCGGGAATAGGGAGTTGCTGGCCATCAAACTGACCTTGGAAGAATGGCGTTATATTCTGGAGGGAGCTCGACATCCAATTACCATTTACTCCAGTACCTTCAATCGTTCTCCTGAACGCTTGATCTCTGCAGCTCCGGTGGATCTTCGAAAGGTGCCTCCAAGGAAGACTTACATTCGTCCTGTGATCCGCAGGATGATTTTGAAATGGGGACACTGTTCTCTAGTGGCCGGTCACCCAGGAGCTCGCAAGTCGTTCCTCCTAATCTCCCGTTTTTACTGGTGGCCGGAGCTTGCAAAGGACATCAGGGAAATCGTTAAGTCCTGCGTTACTTGGGCTCGTGACAAGACCCCTCGCCACAAACCCACGGGTCTGCTCCAACCTCTGCCCATCTCCAGGAACCCTTGGTCTCATGTGGCTATGGACTTTGTCACTGATCTTCCTCCCTCCTCGGGCAACACGGTCATCTGGGTGGTCGCAGACCGTTTTTCGAAGATGGAGCATTTTATCCCTTTGCCAGGTCTACCATATGCTCCCCGTTTGGCCAGCCTGATTTTTCTCCATATCTTCCGTCTA
Source organism: Phyllomedusa bahiana (assembly GCA_025379985.1). Lineage (NCBI taxonomy): Eukaryota > Metazoa > Chordata > Amphibia > Anura > Hylidae > Phyllomedusa > Phyllomedusa bahiana. The sequence goes on from JAODAL010006813.1 coordinate 11,828, forward strand.
CACGGACTCCCCAAGCATATTGTCTCCGATCGGGAGGTCCAATTCGTGTCTAGATTCTGGCGGGCCCTCTGCTCTCGGTTGCAGGTGAACCTGGATTTCTCCTCCGCCTACCACCCGCAGATGAACGGACAAGTGGAGAGAATCAATCAGATCCTGGGGGGCTATTTGCGACACTTTGTATCGGCTCGACAGGATGACTGGGCCAGCTTACTTCCTTGGGCAGGGTTTTCATATAACTCCCTGGATTCGCAATCCACTGGTACCTCTCCGTTTTTCATTGTGTATGGCCAGCATCCCCGCCCTCCGCTACCATTGTCTTCTCCTTCTGAAGTGTCGGCAGCGGATAGTTTGGTCCGAGATATGTGTGCGGACGCACCAGTCCCTGCAGCATGCGTCCGCACACATGAAGGCCCAGGCAGACAAAAATAGAAGACCCCCCCCCAGTTTTCTCCCCTGGCGTCAAGGTGTGGCTTTCAGCCAGATATATCCGGCTCAAGGTCCCCAGTTACAAACTAGGTCCCCGTTATGTAGGACCGTTTGAAGTACTTAAGCGCATCAATCCGGCTGCCTATAACTCTGGCTCCCACCTACTATGCTTATTCTAAACTCCTTTCATGTCTCCTTGTGGAAAACTGTGGTCTTGAACTGCTTTTCCCGGAAGATTGCTCCACCGTTTTCCGAAGCTGAGTCCACCAACGTCTTCTTTGTGAAAGAAATCCTGGATATGAAGACCATCGGGGAAAGCGGCATTTCCTTATCGACTGGAAGGGGTTTGGGCCTGAAGAAAGGTCATGGGAGTTGGATGACAACATCCTAGCCCATGAGTTGGTGCAGAAGTTCCTCCAAGCCAGAAAGAAGGGGAGGGCTAAGGGTGGGGTACTCTTGCGAATAGCGCCGCAGCCCACAAGTTGTGTACTGAACCTTCTCGCCTACGTCCTACGACCACGAACCTTTGCTGCCTGTCCTGACCTTATCGCCTGTCCCCGACTACGAGCCTGCCTTACGATTTTGTACCACGCTAAACCTCGGCTGCCACCGCAAGCAAGTCACGTCAGGAGTAGCGACCTGGTAGACTCCCGCCACAGCAAGTCCATCCCGCTTTGCGGCGGGCTCTGGTGAAAACCTGGACCAACTTAGACTCCGCTCGCTAGCGTGGCTTACACCTTCGCTTGCGGTGGTCCAGTGGATCCACTACTGTGTCCGTGACAGATATGTGCAACTAAATATATTGTTTTGTACTACAATAGCTTTACAGTTAAAATAAATGTTGTGGAAATTGCTCTCCTTTTAGTTCCAGAACAATTTGGTTGAAGTTGTTACAATATTTTGGTTCTTCAAATCCCATTTTTCTGCCCCCCCTTAAAATCACCTGTAGCAGACAATGCCTCCAAATTGTTTAGGAACACCACCAGACTTCTGGGAAAAAATAAAATAAGGCTTATTTCAACCCTAAACAACTTCAACCCTAGCTATAGAGTTAGTCCCATACCAACCTTAACTTTAACATTAACCTTAAAGGGGTTGTATCATTTCATTAAATGTTCTTCAGAATAAGGGGACAGTGAAAACAAACAACTTTGCAATTAGATGACATTAGCAAAGCTGTCTTGTATTCACAGTTTTCCTTATCTTCTGTTTCTGTTTACACTGCGGATCAGATCCCTCCTCCTTGCATATCACTAGCTGAGATCTCATTTACATTCTGTTCTGCCCCCGGTCACGGAGCTTGCATTCCTGCCTTTCACTCAAAGTAAGGGACCGGCACATATTCACTCTGCACAGCCAGAAGAAACAGAATAACACTGCAGGGCTTCTATAATCGGGAAACAGCACAATTGTGTGTCGATCCCTGCCATTCCTACATAGAAGGGAGATCTGTGCCGTTCATAGAAAGCTGAGATCAGTGCTCAGTCTAGATTGAATGCAGCCTCTGGTATGTATACAGCTCATACAAAATAAGACTGATAGGGAGTGACATGTGGACTCAGAGATTGGGGGGGGGGGTCTCAGGAGCCAGCATGAACAGAGAAGGGGGGATGATGTCACCCAGCTGGGAGGGGAAGAAACGCCCCTGCATTTCTAGAGTTGAGAAGCTGAGAGCAGTATGAATCAGCCGAACTAAAGAAGCAATACATCCCCTTTAACCCTAGGCTTAAGGAGAGGGTTGCAGTTACGGTTATGGTGGGACTAATCCTATCTCCAACCTTAACTCCAACTATAAACCCAAGTGAAAATGCTCTACAATTGTTTTGTTATACAGAATACAAGTTTTTTAGTTTAGTTTAGTTCTCATTTTCTGAAGTAATTGGATCAGAAACGGGTCTTAAAATGCACTGCAAAATGGTACGATTTTGGCGCAGAATGCCACAGCATGTCCCAGACACATTTATTATGGGCTTAAGACACTTTCTGCACACTGCTTAACAAGTGGGCGTGACTTAAGGAAAAGTAGGAATGACCTCACAGGAAAGTAAGCATGGCTATGATGCGACATGTCTCCTACTTCCCATTAATCATTTCCTTGAGAAAGGCCCTATTGGCCGAACCGTCGGACCGTAGTTTTTCTTACCTGTGTCTACTACACCATACGGTGAGTTGAATGCTCTAAATTTCATACTTATCATGTACTTAAAATGTGAATAATAAAAACAGTGATTTTTCATCATAAGGAGTGCTGTGGGTTCTATTGTATATGATGTGACACACTGCGCTAAAATCTGCTGCCAAAATGCACCTTATTTCTGGCATAAGCCAAAGTAAAACTGGTTTAAAAAGTCAGACAATTCTAAAGCTATTTATAAAGCAGCACAAGCCACTATGATACATGTGGTGCATGTTTGGCGCTAATAACATTATCTCGCTTCTGACGCCAAAAATACGTTTTTTTTACGGATTTTGGCGCAAGAATCCGTTTTTTTACGGATTTTGGTGTTAAAATCCTATTCTTAACATATTTTGGCGCTAATAACATTCTCGCCTCTGACGCCAAAAATAGGTTTTTTTACGCATTTTTCCGCAAGAATCCGGTTTACGTTTTTTTTGCACTAAAATTTTTTTTACAGATTTTGGCGCTAATAAAGTGATCTCGCTTCTGACACTAAAAATATTTTTTTTAACGGAATTTGGCGCAATAATGCGTTTTTGGGGATTTTGGCACTAAAATCCTTTTCTTTACAGATTTTGATGCTAATAAAGTTATCTTGCTGTATGCAAAGATAATGTGGGTTTTTGTGGATTTTGGTGCAAGAATCTGGTGCAAAATTTAATAAAGTAGTAGCACACAAAGGACAATGTGCTCACAATGGCTACAGTGATCTAAAGGAAGTGACTACTTAACATGCTAACTCCTCCTGTAGGGTGTAGTTTACATCCATTGGGAATATTTCTCCTAGTCCCCCCTCTCCTTTCCTTTCGGCAACCACCAAACCTGTGGCGTATTATTGTCCGGAGTGCCCTGAAGGCCCCAACTGAAAATGGCACCTCACGCTGCCTGCAGAACAGGTGCAAGACCTGCAGTCACATCATCACCGCTGACAGTGTACCTGTCCCACAATCCCAACAGGTGCACAGAATTAGGGGGACATTTTCCGGCAGGTCTAGTAATGTGGTGTATCTGATTATGTGTATGCAATGTCCCATCACAGGCCTCTATGTGGGGGAAACAGGACAGAGACTCAGCCAGCGCATGAACTCACACAGATTCACTATTAATAACAGCAGAACTGATCTTCCAGTGGCACAACACTCTTCAGAATACATTCTATGAAGACTTTGAAAATTAGGTTTTAATGGACACTTTAAACTGCAAGGGAATGAAAGGAGTGGAAATTAAATTAATGCAAAAATCAGACTCTGCAAATGGGCTAATATTAATGCAGCTTATGTCAAACTATGTGTGAACTATGATGGCCACAAATTACACCTGATGGCTACAAGATAAGACTCAGAATTACTGACCCCCTCCGTCATGCCTCACAAGTTTCCAGATAGTTGATTTCTTGACCTGTTGTAAATGACTTGTCTGCTTATATTGCATTTTGTTATTTTTAAGAATTCTAGGACCCTTTGAAGGTCTATGTCTTTTGTGTATAAAAAGTCTGTAAATGTTCAGTTTCTTGTATAACACCATGTCTGAAGAAGGGAGCTAGTACTCTCGAAAGCTCACCATCAAATATACTCAGTTAGCCTGAAAAAGGTATCGCCTGATTTCTTCACTCTTCTACTACTTTCTATGGCTAACACGGTACAACATTATACTACTGGACCACCAGAAGCATAGATGATAGGCTAATTCCAATGACTGCCGGAATGCAGGATAGGGACAGAGGGTACAAGTAGTTGTGACAGGTCACAACTGGGGATAGCCATAGACGGATAACAGGTCCCAACCCGGTAACAATCCCAGAAACAGCAGTAGATATAGCAGACTGGTGCAGCAGCAGCAGGAACAACAATAATGCACAGGTAACAAAGGGTACTGGAATAGCAGCAGCTACACAGCAGACAGTGGTCAAGCTCCATGAAGGGTATCAATGAACTGACCATGAGCAAGGGCAGGAAGTTTCTTTTATAAAAGGTCACACATCATAGGCTGGGTAATTGGGACTCTGTCCCTTCAAGTACTTGTGCACTGCCACGTGAACGCTGTGTATGCAGCAGAAGCCAGAGAGGATGGGTCCATGGCAGGGACCACTGCTGCGTAAACCATGATAAACAGGCAGGGATATGGGTGGCAGTAGGGTTGAGCGATTATAATCGACAAAGTTGAAATCGGAACGATTTTTAGGTTGATCGAAAATTTCCGATCACGCGATATTTTAGGTGACAATCTGCAGATAATCTATTACTATCGCGCCATTGTCGGCGCTTCCTATCATTTTGGAGGCCAGCAAATCAGCTTAGAGCATAGAGCAGGGGGAGCTGGGTGTGCGACGTCATGACTGTGATGGGTATGGTTGTCATTGGCTGGAAATATCTCATGACCTTGTTTTGCATAGAATTGCGTTTCCTGTTCAGTATCAGTGTTTCAGTTTCTCTCACTAGAGCAAGACGGGTGCTACGTCTCTCTCAATCCAGATCAGCTCAGAGACACAGTACTTATCTTTATTACTACAGACAACTATGCTTTTAGCAGTGAACATTAGAATATAGGTAGATTAGAGAATTTCAGTTCTTAGTTAGTTAGACAGAGACTTTTAAAGAAGCATCTAGCGCTGTACAGCCGTGGGGGTGGGCGGACAGACAGGCTGGCTTTGGAAAGGTGGGTGTATATTGTGCAGCCTAGAGTCTGCTTTGAACCTGCATTGAAATGGCATTTTTTTTACCAATTTTTGGCCAGAACACCTCGCACCTGAGGTGAAATTGTACCTTTTATTTTATGCATCCCAGATTTTTTTCCCAAAAAAGGAAACCCCCTAATTTTAAAATTTTGGGTACAGAAATTTTTTTAGTAACTCTGGTGTATTTCATTTGGGGGCAAAAAAACCCCTTTTTTTAACCGTCCAAAATTTTTTAAAAAGCTGTATTTTATTTTTTGAAGCCCGTTGTGTTCAAAGAGCCACCTTTTACCCCCAAAAATTTGGAAAACAGACATTTTTTAGTAAATGGTGATGAAAATTTATTGGTTTCCCCAAAAAACCCCCTTTTCTTATCCGTTTTAAAATTTTTTTAAAAGCGTATTTCACCTTTTTTTTCAGCCCATTTTGTTCCCAAAAAACCACCTTGTTCTTACATTAGGATACAGAAATTTTGTAGTAAAAGCTGGTTTTATTTTTATTGGTGCAAAAAACCCCCTTTTCTTTCCGTATAACTTTTAAATAGCGTATTTCAAATTTTGGGGCAGCCCCCTTTTTTTTTAAAAAAGGCCCCCTTTTTTACTTTTCATTTGGATACCAGAAAAAAAATTTTTGTTTAAATGTTGGTGTTTTTCTTTTTGCAAAAAAAAACCCAATTTTTTATTTCCCTTAAATTTTTTAAAAAGTGTATTTCAATTTTGTACGCCCATTTTTTTTTCAAAGAACCCAAATTGTATTACATTAGGATCAGACATTTTGAGTAAAATGTTTTGGTGTATTTCATTTGGGGCAAAAACCCCTTTTCTTATCCTATAACTTTTTTAAAAAGCTATATTGCAAATTTGGTGCGGTACGGTCGATAGTAGTGGTTTCCCCTTTGGGCCACCGAAAACCCCTGGCGTAAACCACGCAAAGGGAGCGGGGAAAATAAGTAGATCCCGGTTTTTCCCAAAAGCCCCTGCAAAAGCGGGGTGGACTTGCTGGGGCGGGTTTACCCCCAAATTTCCCCATTGGGGTGGGCCCCTTTTAAAATTTTACAGAGCCGGGGCCCCCCCGCCAAAAGGGAGCGGGAAGCCCGGGGGCGGGGGAACCCGGAGCTGGGAAAAAAAGGCGCGGGCCGGGTAATTAAAGGCCCCGGGGCCCCCGGGCCCGGGAGAGGGGAGCGTGCCCTTTCTGTCCACAATTTCGGGCAAAAGGCGCCCGGCTTGCGGGGGGCAAAAAGGGTGTGCCTCCCAAAGGGAAAAAGGGTTTACAGGACCACCCGTTTTACAGTACAAACCCCCCCCCCTTTTGGGGCCCCCCCCCCTTTTTGGCCCGAAAAACTTCTGAATAATTTTGCGGCCAGAATATTGTCCCTGGGTTTTCCAGGGCCTCTTTTTCGGGGGCCCCAACCCCTTCCCGCCAATAGGAAGAAAACCCCTTCCCTCTGGTCGGCTTCTTTTCCCGAATCTTCCTTTTTTGTAAAGAAATTGGTGGGATCAGCCTCAGGGGAGGGGGGAAAACTATCCCAGAGAAACGATTTTGGGTGACTGGTTTAAGAAGAGAGACATGGAAGGAGTTCGGGGGCCCCCATAGTGGGAGGGGAAGGGGGAGCTTGGTATGCCCCCGGGTTTATGCCCCTTTTGCACCCCGAAAGGACCCAAGGAAAACCCGGGAACCCAAACGTTTTTCTGGGGAAACCCTTTAGGTGGATTTACTAGCCGAGAACCCCCGACCTTGTCACCAGGGAAGAAAACGGGGGGTTCGCGCCTTTTACGCGCGGGGAAACCTGGAGAAGAGAAGGTGGGGTTTTTCCCTTTCCCAAAGAATGTGAAAGGGCCCTGGAACCCAACCCCCCCACGGCAGGGGCCCCAGAGGGGACGAGAGGAGGAGGGGTGGGCGGGGATGTCGCCCGTAGGGCCCAAAAAAAAAAAGGAGCAGCCCCAGAAAAACCCCGAGTTAAGGAGTTGTAGGAAAATCATCCCAGGGGAAAAAAAATTAGACCATTTGTCCTGAAAGGCAAGATAAAGTGGGGCAGGTAGCAGCCTAGGGGCTGGGTTAAAATCTCTCCATTTGGCTGACGTGATCGGTCCCAAAAAAAGTCCAAATTTCAAATTGTTTGTTTTTTTACAAAGGGGGGCGCCAAAACCCTTTAAAAAAAATTGGGCCCAAACCCCGGTCCCAAACTATGTGCCCAGGAAAACCCAAAAGCAGAAAGGAAAAAAGTGTTGGAAAAATAAAGGTTGCAAGGAGAGGGGCTGGGGGGTAGGCCTGGGAGAGGAATAAAGGAGCCCCAAAATTTTTGGGAAAAATGGGGCGTTTAAATTCCCAGACCACGGTGTTACCAGAGGGGGGGAAGGAGAACCATTTTAAAGTCCCAAAGGGCCCCATTTGGGGCCAAAAAAGGGCAGTTTTGGGGTTTAGCAGTTTGTAGGGGCAACCCGCCCGGGTTGGACGAAGGGGGCTTGTTCCGGGCCAAAAGGAAGGGGCAGGACCCCCAAATTCACGAAAAAACTTGGGCAACCTGGCCCCCTAGTGTTGAGCGATTACTTGGCCATCGAAAACGGGGCGTTTGGGAATAGTCGAACCCTCTTTGACAAGTTTTTCGATGATAGATTTCACCGATGACCATTAAAGTTAAAGGAGAAAAACAAAAACACCTTTCATTCTTAAACCCAAAAAAGGGCTGGAGGGAAACTTGAATAAAAATCCCCAACAATAAAAAAGGATTTGTGTACTCTTAGGCAACCCCACTTTTGGGTTTTAAAGCCACAGGGGAAAAAAAAAAACCCGACCATTCAAAAACCTGTCCCTTGGCCCCCACAGCAAGAAACCTTTTAAAACCCGCTGACCCACAAATTAAAAAGTGCCAGAAGGGGTATGATTTGAACCTCATTTTTCTTGAACTGGACAAGAATATCCCTTTCCTGGGAAAGCACAAGCCCCCAAAACCTTCCCTGACCCCCCGATTTTAAAAAATGCCGGAAGAAGGAGTCTTTGAACCACCCTTTTAGTTTCATGGACTTCAAATATAAACCGTCCGGGCCAAAGGGTGAGCCCCAAAAAACCCGCATGACCCCCAAATTAAAAAAAAGTTCCGGAAAAAAAGGGGTCTTTTTAACCACCCCTTTTGTTTCAATTGGGCATGGGCCCATACCTGTTTTGGGCCCCAGCATGGCCCCAAAACCTGCATGTCCCCCGAAATTTAAAAAATGCCGGAAAAAGGGGAAACCTTTTAACCCCATTTTAGTTTCACTGGACAATTTTTCTATACCTGTCCTGGGCCCCCAGCATGACCCCAAACCTGCCCCGAGCCCAGATTAAAAATGCCGGAAAAAGGAGTTTTTCAACCCCCCCCATTTTTTTTTTCACTGGACAAAATACTGTCCCTGTCCTGGGTAGCGCTTGCCCCTCCTATGGGGTGGGGGACCAAAGGGCTTCATTGGAAAATACTGGTGGTTAACGCTCCCGTTTTCCCCCCAGGTGCCCCTTTTTTTTTGGCATTCTTTTTTTTTCATTTTTCTCAACGTGCTGGGGGGAAAATTTTTCTCTGTACTTTTTTTCTCCCGTCCGTGCTCCATACTCCAAGGGCCTTGAATAACTACATCTGGGCAAATTTTCCCGTACCTCCCCTTTTAGAAAATTTAGAGGAATTTTTTACCATTTTTTTTGTAATGAAAATTTTTTTGTAGTTTAATTCTAGGAAAAAAACAAATTTTTAAAAAAAGGGAAAGGAATCCCCCCCAAAGTCTTTGTTTCTCTTTTTTAAATTTTATTAAAAAGGGTTTTTAAATTTCAGGGAATTTTTGCTATTTTTAAAGATCTTGCAAAAAAAAAGTAAATTTTTCAATATGGTTTCCCTTAACAGTGTCCCCCCTATTCCCTTTTTTTGACCGCCCATCACCCTTGAGCCACTCTTGGGCTTTTTTGGGAAAAACCCAAAAGTCTGTTAAAAAATTTTTTTTTTAAAAAGGACCTGTAGTATAGCTGCATGTAAAAGCAAAATGCCCCCCAAAAATTCCCAAAACTTTACCCCCTTTACCACTTTGGGGCAATTTTGAAGAACAAAATTTATGTTAGAAACAACAATTTTTTTTATAATAGGACCTGTTTTTGCGCATTTCAAAAAACAGATGACCAAAAAAAAAATTTTAAAAATGAAATTCTCAGCCCCTGTTAAAAAATTTTGAGGGGGAAATGCCACTTTTTAAAACCCCAATTTTTGTTTCCCAAAGGACCATGATTAATTTCTGTAAACTCAAAACAAAAATTTACCCCAAAAATTTTAAATATGACCTTCCCCCAGCCACTAAAAAAATTTTGAGGGAGAAAAAAGCCACTTTAAAAAGCCCCATTTCTGTTCCAAAAGGATCAAAAAAATTTTAGGTGTATTACAGGGAAAAATGCCTCAAAACCCTTTTACAATGGGAAAAAAATTTTTAAAGATAAAATGAAATAAATGGGGAAAACGGGGGTCATGAAAAACCTTTCTGTTTTTTTAAAAGTCTCCTCCACAAAACCGCAAAATGAACTGTTGGGGGAAAAAAGAAAAAAATTGCAGTAAGAAATAACATTTTAAAAAAAAGTTTTTCAGAGGACCCCTTTTCTGTTTGAAGAGGAAATGGAAAAGAAACCCGGCAATAAAACGGGAACCCCGGAATTTTGGGGCCCCAAATTTATCAGAGATCCATTTCCTGATTTTATCTTGATGAAAAGCCCAAAAGACCAAATTTTCTGTGGAAAAAACCGGATGCGTTTGGGCTTAATGAATCCCCCAGCTGTGCTGAAGGGCCCTCGGGAAAAGACCTTTGGGTGCTGGGGAGGACAACACCTCTATGGGTGGCCCAGCGAGCTTGGGCCATTTGTCCCTTTTGGGTACCCCCAAATCTTTGGGTCCCGGAAAAACATCCCCAAAAAAAAATTTGGTGTTGAGACGCAGATAAATGGCACCATGATCTTAAGAGGTTTTCCGTGTGTCCGGTAATTGTGCCCCCGCAAATTTCATGGTTGGTGAAAGGGGGTAAATAAAAGGGTTGCCCCGAGGTCACCCAAATTTGGCTTCTGCCACCCTTTCCTGTTGCAGCTGCTCTATGGGTACTTTGGGAATTTTACTGCCCGTCACGTCGTGATTTTGTTCCACCGTGACATTTGGGGAAAAGAAACAAAAGAAAAAATGCTGAGTTTTGTTTTTTTACTGGGGAAACCGGAGGGTGGCCACCCAGTAAAAAGTTGTTCATTTGATGGGCCCTTTAAAGCGAGGATCCTTTTTGGAGGAAATGGGCATTCCAAACAAATCCGTGAGAGGGTGGAGCCTTGATTTCCCCAAACCCTGGGGCGAGGGGGCCCCTACAAACCCGATCTTTCCCCCAAACTTCCTCCCCCCCCCCCGCCCAAATTCGCGCCAAAACCCCTTTTCCAAGGGAGGGACGTCGGTAAAAATTTGGTGTCTAGGGAAACTTTTCCCCTCCTCCCCTCCGCTTTCCCCCGGCACAGCTTTTAAAAACAACCCTGACTTGCCCGAGGGTGATGCACCCTTTAGAGCTGTGCCCCCCCCCCAACCCTTTTCACTAGCCCTGGCCCCGAACCCAATTTCCCAATTTAAACCGATGAAATTGTGAAACTTTTCGGGCCTTGTTGGGTCTTTCGGGGGAAAAAAAGGACCTGCCGAAACTGGTCCGTCTCCTCCTCCGTCGCTTTGGGGGGAAACCCGTTGGTTTTTAGATGTCCCCAAACTCGTTCCAGAATAAGATCCCCACAATCTCAAGCTGACAAGGGAAATTTTTTCCCCACTGACCATTCTGGGTTTGGATCTTCAAAATGGCAAGGGGTGGTGCAGAAGGGCCTTTTTACCTGCCTCCACTTCGGGTGGGGTCAACACCCCGAGGTCCGCACCGCTGCTTGTCAGGGCCCTTTTGTCACTTTTTGTAGCGTAATGGCATTTCGCTTCTGCCACAATCGAGGAGCAGTGGAGGGTGGAATTCCAGCGTTATTTCCACGGTTAAACCCAAAGAGACGGTTGAAGGGAGGGCCCAGTGAAAACTGCAAGCAGCCCCGGCCCGGGGCGAAAACAGGGTGCGAAAGGCGGAAGTGCCCAAAAAAAGACTTTGGCCCCTTCCCCTTTTCAAGGGGTCCAGACCCCGGGTAGCTCTTTAGAAAATTTTTGGACGACAAGGTTTTGAAAATGTGCCAGGCAAGGGATGTGCTCCGCCTAAACCGGGTCTTAAGGGCGGCCCGCAGATTTTTGCCCCCCTTTTCCCCCCCCCAAAACCACCTTGCCTTTGGGACAAGGTTCTTGGCACCCAGCCAGCGCTTGGCTCTGTTGCGGAAGCCGTCCACAGCTCCTGACCTGTGTGTGGGCCCGGCCCCCAAGAAGATTAATTTCAACACGGCCGGTTTCTTGGGCCCGTGATGCCACCCCGAGGACCCCCTTGGGGGGAAAAAAACCCTGCACCATTTCCCCGCAGTTTTGGAAAAAAGGGGCGCCCAGGCCCGGGAGGCCCCCGTCACCCCCAGAGACTTTCCCCCCGCTCACCCAGTTTTGGGTTGTCACAGAGAAAATAGCGGGTTTGGCCGTGTTACTAGTCCCCTGTGTGGGGTAAGGGTGGGGCTTTTTTCCCGGGCCAGATGCAGACAACGCGCTTTTAATTTTTGTTTACCGTGGTGGCCCGGGCGGGAAAGGGGTTTTCTGGGAAAAAAAATGCCCCGCTCGGCAACTGGGATTGGGGGGAGGGAAGGGCCATGAAGTGGCGAACCCCCCGTGCCAACCCGACGGGGAAAAGGGAACAAATTTCCCCCCCGGGCCCCAAAAAACCCTGGCAATGCCGACATTTTTGGCTTTTGGCTTTGGGAAGGTTTGGGTTAAAGTGTTTTCTTCGGCCTCACCAAACCCCGGAAAACAGGGGGGGGTGGCTGCTAGACTGGCCGCTGTACCGGGGTGCGGTCGTCCCAAAAAAGGGGGGAAGGAGAAGGGTAGGATGGGGCCCCTTTTTTGGGGGGGTGGTACTCGGGGGAGGGTGGAGGCTGAAGGGAGGCTGATCCCCGATTATGGGTCCCGGAGAAATGGGCAGCTTTTTAGGAACGTTGGTGGGGGGGGACGAGGAGGAGGAAAGGGGGGGCGGGGGACCGCGGGTGGTTTACAGTGGTTTGGAGGGCCCCGGGGTCCGGGGTGGCCTTTTTTGGCCAATTGTTCCCCCATTTCAAATCCTGCATTCGTGCATGTGAATTGACAATTTTAATTTGGGGGGTTAAACCCTAAGGGGTTTTTGGCCCCTACTTATGCCTTTTTCGGCAAATGCGGCATTTGACCCTCGCTGGGTGAAACCGAGGCTTGGCCCAAAAAAGGCCCAGGCTTGGGGAGGTCCCCGGGCCTTTTTGACGGGATAAGGCCCAGGAGCGGGGGTTTTGCGCTAACCGTGGTGGCGGGAAACAAAATAAACAAACTTCGGGGAAGCCCTCTCCCTTTTTGAGGCGGAAAACCCGTACTGAACCCCTACTTCTTTGTCTTCCTCCTCTTCCCGTTTTGGGGTGCTCGCAAAACAAATTCGCTGAAAAGACCCCCTTGGTCCGAATGTCCGTCATCATAACATCAAAAACAGGTACCCTTTGTTCCTGACATTTGCTTTCCCGGAGCTTTCGGGCTTACAAGCAAGAGGGACTGCAAGGGGTTGCCGACCCCCGGGATTTTTGCCGATTGACCGGTTTCCTTCTCCTCCTCTGCTGGCCTCAGTAACTGGGCGTCAGAGCAGAGAAAATCATCCTTTTTGGCCTCTTGATCTTTTAAAAAGCCTTCTGACCCCAACCGCATTTTTTCATCAAAGAGGTCTTCAGAAAATGGATTATCCACAGGGGTTGAACACGAGTTAAACATTTGGGCTGCTTCATGTTGGATGGATGCTGATGATGCGATGACAAAATTTTTGTGGCCGTGACTGGGAGGACGAGGAGGTAAGACTGCTGGATGCAGGTTGCATTAACCACTGAAGGACAGTTTTGGCGACACTGTTGTTACTGAGATTCACAGGGCCCTGACCCAGCGAGACATGCCTAAATGTCCTGCAACTGACGATCCTGCTGGCATGCGTGTTGTCGCCACACTGGAAGGAGCACATTCTCTCGTACCTCTACCTCCATGTCCTACCCCCCTCTTTGCTCGTTTAAACTACCTGAATTTCCGCTCCATGTTCAGAAATAAAAAAAATTTGAGAAGGTATGGAAGATTTTTTGGAAAGTCTCTTATTAAAGACGGCAAATCACAGCTATTCTCAAATCCCTCAAATCAAAACAAAATTGCTGTATTCAAATTTAACTGCAAAGTAGATCTATCAACAAAGCTGGCCTGCTCCAAAGTGAAAAAACACATATCTGTAATGTATTCGGATAATAAAAGATATTTTTGTCACCTATCAATTCACCTGTGGTGACTACAAAATTGCTGTATTCAAATTTAACTGCAAGGTGGCTCTATCAACAAATCCGGACTTGGCAAAAGTGCAAAAAACACGTATCTGTAATGTATACGGATATTAAAAGGTATTTTTGGCACCTATCAATTCACCTGTGGTGACTACAAAATTGCTGGATTCAAATTTAACTGCAAAGTAGATCAATCAACAAATCTGACCTGCGCCAAAGTTGAAAAAACACGTATCTGAAATGTATTCGGATAATTAAAGGAATTTTTGGAAACTATCAATTCACCTGTGGTGACTACAAAATTGCTGTATTCACATTTAAGTGCAAGGTGGCTCTATCAACAAATCTGGACTGGGCAAAAGTGCAAAAAACACGTATCTGTAATGTATTCGGATAATAAAAGATATTTTTTGGCACCTATCAATTCACCTGTGGTAACTACACAATTGCTGGATTCAAATTTAACTGCAAGGTGGCTCTATCAACAAATCTGGACTGGGCAAAAGTGCAAAAAACACGTATCTGTAATGTATTCGGATATTAAAAGGTATTTTTGGCACCTTTCAATTCACCTTTGTGGGCTTACAAAATGGCTGTATTCACATTTAAGTGCAAGGTCCTCAATGAACAAAAGCTGTAGTGCGCAAAAGTGAAAAAACACGTATCTGTAATGTATTCGGATAATAAAAGGAATTTTTGGAAACTTTCAATTCACCTGTGGTGACTACAAAATTGCTGTATTCACATTTAAGTGCAAGGTGCCTCATTGAACAAAGCTGTATTGCGCCAAAGTGAAAAAACACGTATCTGAAATGTATTCGGATAATAAAAGGTATTTTTGGCACCTATCAACCTGTGCTGACTACAAAATTGCTGGATTCTAATTTAACTGCAAGGTGGCTATATCATATAATAAAGCTAGAATGGGCTAAACTGAAAAAGAACACCTATATGAAATGTATACTGATGATAAAAGTGGAGTTTTGCACCTAACAAAGAGACCTGCAGTTACTAGAAAAGATGTGTATCGTAATATAAGTTCAGGCTGCCCAATATCCAGGAAATATTTAAATAGAAAACTGTTAATAAAGCTATTGCAGTGCAATTGTCTACACTAAGTCCTGGTGAACTTATCCAGTATTCTTTATAAAAGCTTGTCTTTTTTTGCCCGCGCCCCCGCTTTCCCCCCGTGGGCTTTACAGCGGTTGAAATTGCTCCTTTAAAATTCTCTACCTAACTAAAATAAAATCTTCCAATTCTCTGATCTAACTAAGTTGTAAAGACACAGCTAATAGTAAGCTTTCTCTGTGAAGAAATAGAAATAATTTCGCTGAGCTGTTTAGACACAGGCAGAGCGCACGTCCTACTGCTATGAGACGCTGAGAGACACTGATCATGAACAGGAAGGGCTGTTCTATGTAAAACGAGGTCATGTGATTTTTCCAGCCAACCGCAACCATACACATCCCCTCATGACGTCGCACACACATCTCACCCTCTATTTCTGTAAGCTGATTTTCTGGCCGCCAAAATGACAGGAAGCCCCCGAAAATGGCGCGATCTTTAAAAGATGAGCACAGATTTTAATCTAAATTATCGCATGATCTAAAAATTTCGATCAACCTAAAAACTGTGCCGATTTCAACTTTGTCGATAATAATCGCTCAACACTACTGGCCACCAGTAAAATTGAGAGATGAGGGAGAAAGCCCTCTGCACCCCTGGGTGTCCAGCCATATGGGAGCAATGACCCACGACAGTATCTTCTTCCAAAGAGCCGGACGAATGTATGTCTTGCCGGGAGGAATGCATCGTAAGTTTACAGGTGCGGCAGAGATGAGCCGTTCTGGAGGGATAATGTGCCATGGAGTGGGTTTGTTCCCAGACACATCCGAAGCACCGAAGAGAGCTTCGGCCTTGACATTTCGTTCAGCAGAGCGAAAATGAATTAGAAAATTAAACCGGGAGAAGAAAAGGGACCAACGAGCCTAGCGTGGATTTAAGCGTTGAGCTGTTTGGAGATATAACAGGTTTTTATGGTCGGTGTAGATGTTGACCGGGTGACGAGCACCCTCCAAGAGATACCGCCATTCCTCCAAGGCCAGCTTGATGGCCAGTAACTCCCGGTCGCCAATTGAGTAATTCATTTCTGCGGCAGAAAAACTCTTAGAGAAAAAACCGCAAGTGAGGGTCTTGCCTTTGGGCCCTTTCTGAGAGAGTACAGCCCCGGCCCCCACCGAGGAGGCATCGACTTCAAGAAAGAACGGTTTCTCCGTATCTGTCTGGGAGAGCACAGGCGTAGAGGCCAAGGCAGACTTTAACTTGGTGAAGGCCTCCTCTGCTGACGGTGGCTAGAGCTTAGGATTGGCATTCTTCTTGGTTAACGCCACTATGGGAGACACCAGCGAGGAGAAATGTGGTATAAATTACCTGTAATAGTTGGCAAAACCCAGGAACCTCTGGATGGCTCGGAGACCCACGGGACGTGGCCACTGAAGGACGGCAGACAACTTAGCGGGGTCCATCTGCAGGCCCCTGTCGGAAATTATGTAGCCTAGGAAAGGAAGGCTCTGCTGATGGAACAGACACTTCTCGAGCTTGGCATAGAGGTGGTTGGCCCTTAGACGTCTGAGGACTTGTCGTACATGAACTTTATGGGGCTCAAGGTCGGGAGAGAACACCAGAATATCATCCAGGTAGACGACCTCGCATGTGTACAGGAGGTCCCGGAATATATCATTGACAAATTCTTGCAAGACAGCTGGGGCATTGCAGAGTCCGAAGGGCATGACCAGGTACTCGAAGTGCCCGTCGCGAGTGTTGAAGGCGGTCTTCCATTCATCACCCTCACGTATCCATATGAAGTTGTAAGCCCCTCGCAGATCCGATTTAGTAAATATCTTGGCACCCCGTAGCCGGTCAAAATGCTCCGTGATCAGGAGCAGAGGATAGCGGTTCTTTACCGTGATCTTGTTGAGCCCTCGGTAGTCTATGCAAGGACGTAGGGAACTATCCACGAAAAAGCACCCGGCCCCAGCTGGAGAGGAGGACTTGCGTATGAACCCCTCCTGGAGATTCTCGTTGATATAGGTAGACATAGCCAAGGTCTCAGGTACCGACAGAGGGTAAACCCTGCCCCATGGAGGAGACGTCCTGGGCAGAAGATCAATAGGACAGTCATATGGGCGATGTGGAGGCAACGTCTCTGCTTGCTTCTCGGAGAAAACGTCCGCAAACGCTTGATACGGAGCGGAAAGGCCCACCAACAGCTTAGACGGCACTGTAGGAGAAGCGGGAAGCACCGGGCGAGGTGCCACCAGACAGCGAGACCGACACTCCGGCCCCCAATTCAAGACTTCGCCGTCTGCCAGTTGAGCACGGGAGCATGGCGCTGCAGCCATGGGAGACCCAGGAGAATGGACGAGGAAGAACGGGGTAGCACGTAAAACGCAAATCTCTCTTTGTGCAGGGCCCCTATTTGCAAGAACAAAGGCTCAGTGCGGAACCGAATAGGATCACTGAGAATTTCTTCACTGACCGAGGAGATGAGTAGGGGCTTCTCCAGGCGGATCATGGGGAAGTTATGCTGGGACACCAGGGCAGCGTCCAAGAGTCCAGGAAAGCAGCAACTTGAAACTTGGAACCTGACCCAGTGTCAACGATAACGGGCATGGTCAGATGAGGAGAAGCCTTGCTCTCACCTAGGGACGCCTATCCCACGTACCCTAGGTGCGCTCGTTTCCCCTACGTTGAGGACACAGTGGGCAAGATCTGCGGAAATGGTCTGAACTGGCACAGTACAGACAAAGGTTCTCCTCACGTCTTCGGGTTAGCTCTGGTGCAGACAGGTGGGCTCTATCCACCTCCATGGCCTCCTCGGCAGCAGGGAGAGAGGGCAACTGTGGCGGCCTTTGGAATACCGGAGCCAGACGAGGGAGACGACGGGGTCTAGTCTGTTCTCGTTCTTGCCGGAGCTCTTCCTGGCGTTCCGAGAAACGGATGTCAATCCGAGTGGCCAGGGAGATAAGGTCACTCAAAGAAGACGGGAGGTCCCGGGCGGACAGGGCATCCTTGATGCGGCTGGAGAGGCTCTTCTTGAAGGTGACGGTCAATGCCGCTTCAGTCCATGATAATTCAGTAGCCAAAATGCGGAACTGTACTGCATAATCGCCTACAGATGAGTCCCCTTGGCACAGATTCAACAAGGCGGTCTCGGCAGAAGAAGCCCGGGCAGGTTCCTCGAAAACACTCGGTGAGGAATGTGGCAAGGTTGGCCGTGATCGGGTCGTCCCTGTCCCAGAGGGGGGTAGCCCAAGCCAGGGCTTTTCCAGAAAGAAGTCTAAGCACGAACGTCACCTTTGACCGCTTGGTAGGGAATTGGTTGCCCATTAACTCGATTTGCAGGGAGCATTGGGTGATAAAGCCCCTGCAAGCCTTGGAGACGCCATCGACCTTGGACGGCATAGAAAGACGGAGCCTCGGACCAGTGGTCGGTGCAGGAACCGAAGGTGCAGTGGGAGCCACGGGAGCGGGTTGCTGCTGCTGAGCAGCCAGGAACTGCTGCATCATGGCGGAGAGATGACCGATTTGCTGGGCTTGCTGAGCGATTGGTTGCAACTGCTGAGCCACGATGGTGGTGAGGTCAGCGTCGGGCGGCAGAGGCACCTTGGTGGGATCCATGGCCGGATCTTACTGTCACGGTCGGTAGTAGTGGATCCTCTGGACCACCGCAAGCGATGGCGTAAGCCACGCCAGGGACCGGAATCTAAGTAAGTCCCAGTTTTCACCAGAGCCCGCCGCAAAGCGAGATGGACTTGCTGCAGCGGGAGTCTACCAGGTCGCTGCCCCTGACGTGACTTGCTTGCGGAGGCAGCCGAGGTGTAGCGTGGTACAAAATCGTAAGGCAGGCTCCTAGTCGGGGACAGGCAGGAAGGTCAGGGCAGGTTGCAAGGTTCGTGGACAGGCAGGAAGGTCAGGGCAAGATTTGTGGTCGAGGAACGGAGGCAAAAGGTGCGATACACGGTAATCAGACAAGACTCAGAAACGCTTTCTTAATAGGCAAATGGCACTAAAGATCCGGCACAAGACTCAGGAAGGGGCAGTCTTAAATATGGGCAGCGACCGGCAATGCCCAATTACCGTTGCGCTGGCCCTTTAAACTTCACAGAGCCGGCGCGTGCGCGCCCTAGGGAGCGGGGACGCATGTGGTGTGAGACTGGAGCTGCAGCAGGAGCGCGGCAGGGTAAGTAGGCAGGGACCCGACCGGCAGAGTGAGCATGCCCGCTGCCCGACATGTGGGCAGCGGCGCCGCTTGCCGGGAACACACGGGTGTGCCTGCGAACCAGGACGAGGTTCGCAGGACCACCCGTGCCAGGTGCGGCCCACTTTTGTTCAAAGAGCCACCTTGTTCTTAAATTAGGATACAGAAATTTTCTAGTAACTTTTCTCATGTGTCATAGCTTCAAAAAACGCAATATCTCATCCGTGTAACTTTTGAATAGTTTTTTTGCGCTCAGTGAATCTCAATTTGGCGCAGATAGCGCACTTGTATGATAGTTTGTTGAAAACTATCAATTCCTAGTCCTAGTGGGCAGTTGTAAATCCCTGGGACTGAAGGAAGAACACTGTTGATTTTGTCTTACGGTTCTTCCACCAGAACGCATTTCACAGGTATTCGCTAGAAACAAGCCTAGTTGGCTGTAGGAAGTTAGAGGGATTTAAGAATAGCTGTGATTTGCCGTCTTTCAATAGGAGATTGTCAAAAACTCTTCCATACCTTTTTTACATTTTTATCTTTCTGAATATGGAGCGAAATGCAGGTTGTAAGCGAGCAAAGAGGGGTGTAGGACATGGAGGTAGAGGTATGAGAGAAGGTGTTCCTTCCAGTGCTGGCGACAACACGCAAGCCAGCGGATCGTCGGTTGCAGGACCGTCAGGCCTGTCATCAATGGGTCGGTGCCCTGTGAATCTCAGTAACGAACAGCGTCGCCAATCTGTTCTTCAGTGGTTAATGCAACCTGCATGCTGTGGTCCAGGACAGGGATAGTCTTTGTCCAGTGAAACTAAAATGGTGGTTGAAATACTCCTTTTTATGGCACTTTTTAATCTGTGGTTCAGACAGGTATAAGGGTCATGCTGCGGTCCAGGACAGGGATAGTCAATGTCCAGTTCAACTAAAATGATGGTTCAAATAACACTGCCTTCTGGCACTTTTTAATTTGTGGGTCATGCAGGTTTAAGGGTCATGCTGTGGTACAAGACAGGGATAGTGAATAGTCTGTGACTTTTTTTCTGTGACTCCTGTTGCCTAATTGTGTTGCCTAAGATGTAGCACGTATCCAGTTTACTGTTGTGGATGTTAATTCCAGCTTCTACAGCCCTGTTTAGGTGTAAGAATGAAGGTGTTATTTCTCTCCCATAGACTTTAATGGTCATCGGCGATAATCTGTTATCGACTATCGGAAATCGTCATGATAATTGCCGATATCGACTATCGAATCGATAACGATAGTTGACACAATCGCTCATCACTAGTGGGCAGGATTGCACTGGATGGTCATGCTTGAGGCAGCATGAGTGGCAACGCTTGCACCACTGGACAAATTCACCCATTTTCCAATTCAATGATGGATCGGAACCACGGAAGATAAAGCCGGATCGAGGCAGATGAACCAGGCAGGAAATAGAATGAAATTTCCTCCTTGTGGGTACTTCCAACTTGCTGAGACAGAGGCTTTGTACTGAACTGGACAGGCTCCTTCAGAATCTCCCCATTGGTGGAGGTGAAATGCAGGGATTTCTCCAGAATGGAGACCGGCAGGCAGAACTTCTCTAGCAGAAAGGGGTGAATCAAATTCTCAGAAGAACCGTAGTCCAGAAGAGCAGGAACATCAAATGAAGCACCAGAAGAATAACAGAAAGTTACTGGAGTAGTCAGATGAGGAATGGATACATCATCACTCAGGGACACCTCGCCCACAAAACCTTGGCACTGAGGTTTCCAGCTGGGCAGACTGGGCAGTTCTTCAAGTAGTGTCGGTTACCACCACAGTATAGACACAGGTTTAAACTGCATCGATGAATGCATTTCTCCAGGGTTAGGTGAGCACAATTTCTTCCATTGAGTTATCTTGAGGAAATATGGGTGTCTGGTGAGGTAGACTCGAGAATTCAGGTACAAGGCACCGAGGCTTGCAAGGCCGGGAGGACGTTGACTGCTGGCAAAATTCCAGCTCCGTCTCTGCAAAGCGGATATCAATCTGGCTGGCTAAAGTGATAATAACGTTCAGGGTAGTTGGCAGGTCACAACCAGCCAGCTCATCCTTGATGTGGCCATAGAGGCCCCCTAAGGCAGTAACAAGGGGCTTGTGGTTCCAAGCAAGCTCAC
This sequence comes from Phyllomedusa bahiana, assembly GCA_025379985.1. NCBI lineage: Eukaryota > Metazoa > Chordata > Amphibia > Anura > Hylidae > Phyllomedusa > Phyllomedusa bahiana. The sequence goes on from JAODAL010006813.1 coordinate 32,900, forward strand.
AGACCACGGTGCAGAACATATTGGCCCACTGTGGAGTCGTCTTGTCTAAGAAGGAGCAAAGATGACGCAGCATAGCTGTTGCGCCCAGGTTGCTCAAAGATCTTCTGGAAGGAATTCATGGAGGTCCCCTGTCAGCGGATCCCCTCCCTCTCAGAGGGGCATGGCCAAGGCTTCACCAGAGAGCAGGCTGATGATAAATGCAACCTTGGCCAATCATGGGGAAAATTTTGGTGACCCGGAACTCAAAAGGATTGTACGGAGATGAATTGTGAAAGAATGGGCATCCGCAAAGTAATGGGCAGGCAAAGGCAGATGCAGGCTGGGGCTGGCCATGACAGTGGGAGGCGGAACTACAGCAGGAAGGGGAGGAGTAGGGGGAAAAGTGCGGACAAAAATTCTAAGTTTGGGGTTTTTAAATTTGTCGTAATTATGGAAAAAAGTGAATGGATTAAGGGAAAACTATGGCTGTTAGGTGCTGGATATCTGGTAGAGCTATAAATCGGCAGGATCCATATATATGGTCAATGCATACTGTCACTATGTACTATGCAGGGCATATTGAGGAAATCTTGAAAATTTTAATGCAAAATGCGGTCCCCAATACCCTTAAAACCCACGAAAACCTCTTCATATGTTTACAACCCAAACCACTGAAACAATTTAGACCCCAAACCAGACTCCTAAATTAATTTATATGCCACACAAGAACATTTGTCCAGTTCTTTTAAAAAATAATTAATAAGTCCCTGTTGCCCCAGTAAAGAAAAAAAAACCTCTTATAGTCTCTGATTTCGCTCTTCTTCTTCTGCTGGGCAGGGGAAATCACTGCTGAAGCTGTTGATTGGTTGCAGCAGTTCTTTTTTCAGGGCTAGTTCCACCACACTGAGGGCCCTTGGTATTTTCAGTGCTGTCACACACAACATTCTGGCATTAGTTTCTTCAGGCCCGGGCATGGCTACTCCCACTCCTGGAGAAATTCAAGAGTGGGAAGGGGATTACAGGTTACCTCCTAATGAATTGATCCAATGGATAAGTAATTTTAAGGAAAATTGTCAGCTTTTTGGGAAAGGGTTTTTTCCCCCCCCCCAAAAAAAAAAAATAAAAAAATAAAAAGGCTTTTCTTATAAGTAGTAAAATACAAATCCATAGTAGAAAACTCACCTGCCTTAAAAAACTAAAAGAAAAATGTTTCTAAATTTTAAGGCATCTTTATAGGGTAGATTTTAATTAAAAATTATATTCCTGTGGTATATTTTTGTCAGAGACGTGAAATGAAGCTCGAGGGCCCCAGTGGAAAAAACTGTTACAGGCCATTCCAAATACAGTGTAATGACAATATGCACTGTACTCTATAGGAGAAAAGGAGCTTTATTGTTTCTAAATATTCTGTTCAAAAATCATAGTAAGGTATGGCATTCACCAAGAAAAACCCTTTACATGATAAGGCCCAAGTAGTATAAAAATGTGGCCCGCTTATGTTGTATGATATTCCTACTATATTATGTTAAGGTTCTGTAATATGATACAGAGATGCGTGCAGTTGTGTGGAATCAGAACTAGGTTTATTGTGATACTTTATTCCATTTAACCAAAGGTATTCAGACTCATTTTTTGCCTCAAAAATGACTCATAACTAGTGTTGAGCGATTTTTATCGACAAATTTGTAATCGGGAAAGGTTTTTTTTGGTGATGAAATTTTAGATCATGCGATAATTAAGGTTAAAACTGTGCATCATCTATTTAAAATCGCGCTTTTTTCGGCCTTTCCTGTAATTTTGGCACCAGCAAAAGAGATTACAGAATAGAGCGGGTGAGTGGTGTGGGGGGTTTGACTGGGATGTGATGGTTGGATTGGCTGGAAAAAAAACATGACCTCGTTTTACATAGAACAGGCGTTTCTTTTTAGCCCCAGTTCTTCGCGTTCATAGGGTTTGGACCCGTGCTTGCTTGGCCAAACAGTAGCGAAAATTTGTCTATTTTTGCACAGAGGGAAACCTCTACTATTAGCTGTGATTCCTTCCAATTTATTAGATTAGAGATTTAAAAATTTTAAAATGTAGTTAGTAGGGGTTTTTTAAAACCCAGTTTTCTACCGTGAAAATTTCACGGCGGGGGGGAGCGGAGGGGGGGGGGGGGCCGCGGGCGAACAAAAAGGAAAGCTTTATCTAAAAAGAACTTTGGAAAAAAAATTCACCAAGAATTTTGTGTAGACATTGTAGTGGAATATCTTTTTTTTAACATTTTTGCAAATTAAAAAATATTTCCTGGATTTTGGGGCACCCTTTTAAATTTTTAAAATTGGATTTAAAAAAAATTTTTTAGTAAGGAAGTCAACTTTTTTAGTGCAAAAACTCACTTTTATTATCATTTTAACATTTAGATGGGTTTTGTTTTAAATTTTTAAAAAATTACCCTGGGGATGTTGATATATCACCTTGATTAAATTACAAACCAGCAATCTTGTTGTCGGGGGCCCCAAAAAAAAGGGTTGTTTGTTCCCCCAAAAAATACGTGTATCTTTACAAAAAACATCAAAAGTTAGTTTTTTTTTGGGATTTTTTGCGAAACACAGCATTTTTCATTGACGCACCCACCCTTACGTAAGTTTTTAAAAACACCCAATTCTATTTTCCCACCACAGGTGATTAAAAAGGGTTTGGATAAAAAAAAATACCGTTTATTATATAAAAAACAAAAACCAGCAAAGTTTTTTTTTGACTTTTGGCCCCCCAGAAATGTTCTTTGACGCAGCATCTACGTAAATCAAAAAATAGAAATTTCCCAAATATTAACCAAGGGGGGAATTAAAAGGGTTGAAAAAAAAAAGTTTATTTTTATCAAAACATAACATTTACGTTTTTTTGGGGCCCTTTTGCCCCACCCGGGCACTGTTCATTAAAGCAGCATCTATGTAAATCTTAAAAACAGCTTTCTAATTCCCCACAGGTGAATTGAAAGGTAAAAAAAAAATTTCCCCGTTTATTTATCAAAACAAAAACCGTTATTTGTTTTTTGACTTTTGCGCCCCCCAAAATTTGTTTTTTGGGACGCGGGCATCAAAGTAAATTTTAAAAAAAGCAATTTTTTATTCCCCAAAGGGTTTTTGAAAGGTGCAAAAAAAAAAAAAGTTTATTATATAAAAAAAAAACGTTACGGGGTTTTTTTAAATTTTGGGGCCCCCCCAGATGTTCATTGACCCCAGCATCTAGGGTAAATTTTAAAAACCCGGGCAATTCTATATTCAAAACAGGTAATTAAAAAGGTGAAAAAAAATTTACCTTTATTATATCAAAAACAAACAGTTACGTGTTTTATGACTTTTGCGCCCCCAAAGCATTTTTAAATTGACGCAGATCTTAGGTTAAATCTTAAAACGGGCAATTCTATTTTACCACAGGTGAATTGAAAGGTGAAAAAAAATCCCGTTTATTATATAAAAAAAAACAAAACAGTTACGTGTTTTTTGACTTTTGCCCCCCCCAGAAATTTCATGGACGCTGTTTACTTTTTTTTTAAAAAAAAATCTTTAAAACAGAAATTTTCTATTTTTCCACCACAGGTGCATTAAAAGGGGGAAAAAAAAATTCCCGTTTTTTTATATAAAAACATAACATTTTAACGTTTTTTTTTGACTTTTTGCGCCCCCAAAGCATGTTCATTGACGAGGATCTAGAAAACCCTTTAAAACCACAATTCTAAAATTCCCACGGGTTGAATTAAAAGGGGTGAAAAAAAATACCGTTTTTTTTAAATAAAAACAAAAGTTACGTTTTTTTTGACTTTTGCGACCCAGCACTGTTATTGACGCGGCTTTTTCGTAAATCTTAAAACGGGAAAATTTCTATATTCACAGGTGCATTAAAAGGTTTCAAAAAAATCCGTTTATTATTTTAAAAACATAAACAGTTACGGGGTTTTTTGACTTTTCCCAAACCCGAAATTTTTCATTGAGCAGCATCTACGTAAATATTAAAACAGAAATTTATATTCACCACAGGGAATTAAAAGGGCAAAAAAAAACCGTTTATTATATCAAAACAAAAACGTTACGTGTTTTTTTAATTTTGCGAAACCCAGCAGGGGTTAAATTGACGAAAGCATCTACGTAAATTTTTAAAAAACAAAATTTTAAACTTTCCCCACAGGGGGAAAATTGAAAGGTGCAAAAAAAAATGTTTATTATCCCAAAAATAAAGTTTCGTTTTTTTGGATTTTTGCCTTTCCGATTTTTTTGAAAAACCCCTTTTGCATTTAAAATTTTGAATCCAGAAATTTTTTTTTTTGGGATTTAGGGGGATTTGAGAATACCCGTGTTTTTGCCGTCTTTTAATAAAAATTTTTTTTTTTCCAAAAAAACTTTTTCCATCCCTTCTCAAATTTTTATATTTCTGAACAGGAGCAAAAATGCAGGGTGGTAAGCGAGAAAAAGAGGGGGGTAGCAAAATAAAGGGTTTTTAGAGGTACGAGGGGAAGGTGCCCCTTCCAGTGCTGGCGAAAAACACGCACCCAGGGATGTCGTTGCAGGACCGTCGGGCCCCTTGTCATCGTTGGGTCGGGCACTGTGATCTAAGTAACGAACATCGTCGCCAATCTGTCCTTCAGTGGTTAATGAAAACCTGATTTAGCAGTCTTACCTCCTGGGCCTCGCAGTACGGCCACAAATGTCGTTTTTTTTCGGGGGGCCCTTTCATGGACCCGGGCCCAAACATGAAGCGCCCAAATGTCAACTCGTGTACCGACACTGTGGATAACCATTGTTGAAGAATTTTTGTGACAAAATTGGGGTTTTTTGGGGTCGGGAAGGATTTTAAAAAGATCAAAGGATGTTTTAGTCTGCTCTGACGCCCATTTAATGTGCCATCAGAGGGGGGTAAAGGAACCCGGGGTCAATCGGCAAAAATCCCGGGCGGTCGGCAACCCCTTGCAGTGCCCCTTGTTTGGGTACCCCGCAGCTTCTGGATGCAAAAATAAAGGACGCCAAGTCCCCTTTGTGTTGTTGATGTGATGATGACGACATTTGCGGATCCATCCTGGTTTTTTCTGCAGAATTTGTTTCCCGAGGCTTATCAGGGGGACGGGGGGGAAAGGGACGATGGGGGGTAGGGGTCAATAGGGGGGCCCCCGGCCACAAAAAGGGAGGAGGGCGGGTCGAAGAAGTCCGCGGGATTGATTTCCCCAGCCACGGTCAGCGCAAACCCCGCCCCTCACTTATCGCCGCCCAAAAGGGTCCAGGACCTCTCAAGGCCTGGGCCTTTTTTGGGCCCAACCCTCTGATTCACCCAGGGGATCTATATGCCCCCTTTGCCGTAAAGGCATAAGTAGAGGAAAGAACCTTAAGTGGTTAAGCACCCCCAAACCCTTTCCCTAGTCACTTTGCAGCGAAGGGGTTTGAGTTGAAATGGAGGGAACATTTGGGCCCAAAAAAAGGGGCCGGGGCCCGACCCCGGGGCCTCCAACCACTGCCCACCCCTTTGTCTCCGCCCCCTCCTCCTCCGCCACCACCAAAAGCTTTCCCTGAGCTCCCCATGTTCTCAGGGGTCATGATCGGGATCAGCCCCCGTTCAGCCCCCACCTTCCCCGGGAGTACCCAGCACCACCAGAGACCCATCCTACCCCTTCCCCCTTCCGCCAGTTTGACGACCTGCACGGGCCCCTTTACGCGGCCAAATCTAGCAGCCCCGCCTTCCCGTTTTCCCGGTTTTGGGGGGCAAAAAAGGAAACCCCTTTAACCCCCAAACCCTCCCCAAAACCAAAAACCCGAAATTTTCGGGGATTGCCAGGCTTTTGGCCTTGGAAAAGTTGCCTTTCCCTCTGGTGGACAATTTGGGGTTCCCCCAAAGTCATGGGGCCCCCGTTTCCCCCCCCAATTTCCCGATTTCCGGGGGCAGGCATTTTTTTGCCCCGAAAAAACCGCCCCCCCCTGGCCAGCCAGTTGTCCCTTAAAAATTTTAAAACGGTTGTCGGGATCTGGGGTCCGGAAAACTCCATCTCACCACCGGAACCCTGGGGCTTGGAACAAGGCCCCAAAGGTGCCCATATCTCTGTGGGGCAGCTAAATGGGGGGAGCTTTGGGGGGATGTTTGGGGGGGTTTAGGTGGGTCTCAGGCTCGGCGCACGCTCTTCAAAACCACCCGGGTGGTTTCAGGGCCCCTTTTTCCCCCCAAAGGGCCTCTGGTGGGATCCAAAGGGGCCCAGAGACACCGGCCGTGTTGGGAAATTTTAAACTGCCTTGGAGGGCCGTCCACTTTCAGGTCCGGAGCTGTGGGGCGGCTCTAAGCAACGAACCGGGGCGTGGGTGGGTGACAAGAATTGTGCTAGGCAAGGGGGGGTGTGCGGGTAATGGGCGAAAAACTGTGGCCCCCCCTTTTAAAATCGGTTTGGCTGGAGCACATCCCTTTCCTGGCCAAAGTCATGAACCTTGTCCCTCCGAAATTTTTAAAGAGCTACCCGGGTTTTGGACCCGCCCGCTGGGAAAAAGGGTCGAGGTCCCGAGTTGCCCCTTCCCCCGTTCGACCCTGCTTCGTCCCCCCTGGTGCATTCCAAACGTCAGCTCGGGGCTTTCCCCTTTTCCGTCTCATTGTTGACGTGGCAACACGCTGGAAAAATTAAACCCCCAATTTCCCAGCGGGTTGGGCAGAGGCAATTTTCCCTTAAGCAGTACGAAGTGAAATTGGGGCTGAACCCAAACAGCGGTACGGACCCCGGGGTGTTTAACCACCGAGAGTGGAGGCAGATGAAAAAGCTCTGCAAAAACCCTCCTTGCCGTTTTGAAGAAGCCACCAAAAATTTGGGCAGTGCGGAAAATTTCCCTTTTTCAGCATGAGATTGTGGTGATCTTAAATTTTTGGAACGATCGTTGGACACTTGAAACAAAGGTCCGCCAGGCGGAGGAGGGGGACGGACACCCATGCGGACACGGAGCCTTTCTCTCCGGGCAAATCCACAAGGGGCCCCCCGTTTTTACAATTTCCCTCGGTCTTCATTGGCAGTGGTTCGGGGGGGCCCGAGCTAGTGCAAGGTGGCGCATAAACTTTTCAGGGTGCATTTATCTCAGGCAAGTCAGGGCCTTTTTGTTGAAGCTGTTTCCAGAAAAGGGAGCGGAGGAGGAGGAGGAAAGGGGGTATTCCAGACACCCATTTTTTACCGCATCCTGCCTTGGAAGGGTTGGCTGGGGAATTTGGGGGGGAAAAGGGGGAAGATGAGGAAGATCCCGTTTGTAGGCCCCTTTACCCAGAGGCTTGGGGGAAAACAAGGCCCCCATCTCTCACATGGGGTGCTTTGGTTTCCCATTTTCCCCCAAATGATCCTCGCATTTTAAAGGGCCAAACAAAATGAAAAAACAGTTACGGGTGGGGCCCCCCTCCTGGATCCCCGGTACAAAAAAAAATCCAAACACTTTCCTTCCACCCCCAAATAAAAGGGGAATAAAATGGGGGGAAATGGAGACCTTGCTGATTGATCAATGGAGGGAAAAGTTGCGTTGCTTTTAAAGTTCCCAAAAAACACGGGGAGAACAAAAATCAGCGAGTGCAGCAGTAAGTGCCCCCAAAATAGGCGTAGGGCAGCAGCAGGCAAAATGGGAAAGCCTAATGGGTGACCTTTTGGCAATCTTTTTTTTACCACCTCACCAAAGCATGCAATGCAGGGCACACATCCAAACACACAGAGATCAGCTTTTAAAATCATGGGGGCCGACTATTGGGTTTTAAAAACCCCTGTTTTTGGGAGGGGTTCCGGACCCCAAAAGACTTTTTGGGTATCCAAAAAAAGGACGAATTTTTAACCCAGTGGCTCGTTTAGCCCTAGAGGTGTTTTTCCTGCCCCAGCAGCCAGCGTCATTTTCCCTGAGCGGGGGCCTTCAACACAGCTTTGGGGGAGTCATTCAGACAAACGCCCTCCGGCTTTCCCCCAGATAATGTGGATCGTTTTATTTCTTTAAGATGAATCAGGCATGGATCTCTGTTTATGTTGTGGCCCCCAAATTTCCGAGGTCCAACCCATTTGTTTCCAGTCTACTTCACATTCCTTTTTTAAAAAGGAAAAGGTCCCTTGAAAAAATTTTTTTTTAAACTGATCATTTTTACTGCAATTTTTTTTTTTTCCCTTTTTCCCCAAAAATTCATTTTGCTGGTTTGCTGTGAGGGGGACTGTAAAAGACGCAAAAGGGTTTATGACAAACCTTTTTCATTTTTAACCCCCACTTTATCTTAAGAAGTTTTTGCATTTTCAATGGGTTTTTAGGTCTGTTTCTGTGAGGGTACAGCAATAAAACATGGGCCTTTGGAACAGGGAAAAGGACTTTAAGTGGGTTTCTCCCTCACAATTTTTTAAATTAAATGGTGAGAAGGTTTTTTATAAATTTTTTTTGGGGTTTATTAGCTGTGGGGAAAACAGCAATAAAACATGGTCCTTTTTTAACAGGGAAATTTTGGTTTAAAGTGGCATTTCTCCCCCACAATTTTTAAAGTGGCTGAGAAAATAAATTTTTTTAATTTTTTTTGGGGGATGCTTTCTTTTAAATGCAGCAATATACAGGTCCCATTATAAAAAAAAAGTTGTTTCTAAAAAGGGCTTTTTTTCTTCACAATTGACCAAAGTTGCCCCAAGGGGGCATGGGTTTGAAATTTTTGGGGGCATTTTGCTGGGGACCCTGCAGCTATACTACAGGGGGTTTTTTTTAAAAAATGTTTGTTTCTAACGACATTTGTTCTTCACAATTGACCCAAAATGCTCAAAGGGGCCCTGCTTTGAATTTTTGGGGGATTTTGCTGTGACATGCAGCTATTTTACAGGTCTATTCTAAAAAAAAGTTGTTTCTAACAGATTTGGGTTTTCCAATTGTCAAGAGTTGGGTCAAGGGTGATGGTGCCGTCAGAAACAGGGAAAAAGGTAGGCACTGTTTTAATTGGGGGCACCCTATTGCAAAAAAGGACTTGTTTTTGGGAAAAATTTTTTAACATAGCTTTTCAATCCCCGTATTGGGGCAAACCCCTTTAATACAAAGAAAAAAAGAGGGAAAAAAAGACCTTTGGGGGGATTCCCCTCCCATTTTAAAAATGTGTTTTCTAGAAAATTTAAAATTCTAAAAAACTTTGAAAGTAAAAATAGCTGTTAAAAAAAAAATTCCCCTGAATTGTACAAGGGAGGGACAGGGGAAAATTGGGCCCGATGTAGGTTATTCAGAGGACATGGAGTATGGGCAGGACAGAGAACAAAGTACAGAGACCCTTTCCTCCGGAAAGTTGAAGTAAAATGAGAAAAAGAATGCCAAAAATAAAGGGCACCTGGGTGTAACAGGAGCGTTAACACCAGTATTTCCAAGTGAAGCTCAATTGGTCCCTCCCCTTCATACGGAGGGGCAAGCGCTAACCAGGTATTGACTGTGTACAGAGGAAGGCTGGAGTTCTCACACTTCTGCTTCCGCACTCTGCTTCAGCACACAGTTTTCGTTGCTGCGTCATCAGGGCATTTTAACCTGCGTGTTAATAGATGACGGACGCCAGCCTGGGCTTTCACCGCACCCACCTGTAACTCCGGGCCCCGGGTCATGCTGTGGCCCAGGACAGGTATAGTCAATGTCCAGTTCAACTAAAATGGTGGGTTGGGAAAAACTCCTTTTTCCGGCACTTTTTAAATGTGGGGGTCATGCAGGTTGGGGCTCATTTCTGTGGCCCAGGACAGGTATAGTCAATGTCCAGTGAAACTAAAAATGGTGGTTGAAAGACTCCTTTTTCCGGCACTGTTTAAATGTGGGGGTCATGCAGGTTTGGGGCTCATGCTGTGGCCCAGGACAGGTATAGTCAATGTCCAGTGAAACTAAAATGGTGGTTGAAAGACTCCTTTTTCCGGCACTTTTTAAATGTGGGGGTCATGCAGGTTTGGGGGTCATGCAGGTTTGGGGCTCATGCTGCGTTCCAGGACAGGGATATTCAATGTCCAGTTCAAGTAACATGATGGTTCAAATCATACTGCCTTCTGGCACTTTTTAATTTGTGGGTGATGAAGGTTTAAGGGTCAGGCTGTGGTACAAGACAGGGATAGTAAATGGTCTGTGACTTTTTTTCTGTGACTTTTATAACCTAAGTGTGTTGCCTAAGATGTAGCACGTATCCATTTGACTGTTGTGAATGTTAATTTCAGCTTCTCCAGCCTTGTTTGGGTGTAATAATGAAGGTGTTGTTGCTCTCCCATAGACTTTAATGGTCATCGCGCATAATCGATGCTCACTATCGAAAAACCTTATCGATAGCGGCCGACTATCGACTATCGATCGATCTCGATAGCCAACGCAATCGCTCAACACTACTCATCACAAATCTTGTCTATGTTGTGATTGTTTCAGTGATATTCAGATAGATATTCACTAAGGAATAATGAAAATGATGGGTACTTTATATTTTACTTTAGATATAAAATTGCATAGTTTCTCATTTAGTGTTAGCAATTTTCTGTAAGGTCCATCATTTTCAGTGCGTTACCAACATGAATATGATGTTAGAAGCATAGCAGTAATTTTGAATTACTATTATAAGTTATCCATTTTATGCATTATACAATTAAACGTCTACACTGAGAAAGTGACAGAGCTTGGTTCTGTAAGGATGATTGATATGTCAATATAAAGAAGTTAAACTTGCATAGATAAATATGTCAGTCACACAGTGTAAGACTAGTAGTAGTAAAAGAGACATTTTCAGACCAATTCGTATTCTGAATTGTGTCTTAGAACATTTTGCATATTGTACAGAATGCAGTTTTCCCCCTACAGAATTATAAAAAAGTCACCTACAGTATGACTATATGAATGTATATCACTATAAAGTGTAAGAGAATTACTTAATTATAAGAAGAAAATATATTACCTTAAAATAGAGCTCTTCAATGAACACCCACAGCCAAATACAGAAAAGTGAGGCCACAATTGTAATAATAACTGTGCAATTAACCACGTACCATCACAGCAAATTTTATTTCTTACCTCATATTAATTTTTTCCTTCCTGTTTCCTAAAAATATAACTTTTTTCTAGATAGACATATCTGGGCTTGTTTTTTGTGGGACAAGATTTATTTTTAGTGGTACAATTTATCGTACCTCATAATTTACTGGAAAACCCTCCAAAAAATGAATTGAAAAAAATTTAATTGCTTCATTTTTTGGGGGGTTTGTTTTTGTGGAGTTCACTGTGCAGTATGTCATCCTATCTAAATCTGCAGGTTGGTAAGATTCCATTGATACCAAATTTATAAAGTTTTTGTTTTGAGCTTTAAAAACTTTTGTATTTTTTTTTAATTTGTGTTGCAGGGATTTTTCTGTGGCCAAAACCTTTTTTTATGTTTCCATGTATGAACCTGAATGAGGGATCATTTCATGTGGGCTGAAGTTTAGCTTTCATTGATGTCATTTTGGTGTACATTCAACTTTTTGATCACTTTTTATTGCAATTTTTGGGTGGGTAAGTGACTGAAACAAATGTTAACAATGGGATTTTGCCATAATGGATAAATAATGTTATGTTTTAATAGATCAGACTTACAAAATATGGAATTGGGGAGGACAGTATTGTTTAAATTTTTTATTGTAAAATAGCAAAAGGTGGTTTTTAAACTTTAAACTTTTTTTTCCTTTTTTTCAGTTCTTGTTTTTAGTCCCACCATGGTACTTTACCCCTAATGGATTTGATTGCTTTCACAATGTTACGCAAACTTAATAAATTGTAGAACAGTGAACATTAATGACAAGAGAAGAGCTGACAGCCAAGTGTTCATTAGGCTACCAGCTGCCAAGACATCCGATTGGCACACTGCAATCTCATTCTGTGTAGAGAGGGGTATGGACTGAAATGCAGCAACTGGCACATCAGCTATTTCTGTTACACTGCAAGAGATTTATAAAGTGTAGTACTCAGGATGCAGCGTTCTAAAGGGTATTACTTGAACAAGAAGATTTCAAAGTCTCTCTCTATATGTGTTTGTGTGAAAAATGTACAAAGTCATAGTTTAAATCAGGGGTGGGCAATTAATTTTCCCATGGGGCCGCATGAGAAAGTGCAATGGTTTTGGGGGGCTGGACTAATAAAAACATAGGATGAACGGGGAAAAATTTGTTTTTGGGGGATTATCTTTGTGGAAAATTACTGGAGGATGTATCTATACACCTGTATATATACTGATGGTACACAGTAAGGCAGCTATATACAGCTCTCCCCAGTCAGGTAGGTATGTAGATGTACTGTATGTCCCCTCAGTCTGGCAGGTATATACAGCTCCCCTCAGTCAGGTATATAGATATAGGTACCGCAGGCAGGTATATAGATAGGTACAGCTCCCCTCAGGCAGGTATATAGATAGGTAAAGCTCCCCTCAGGCAGGTATGTAGATAGGTACAGCTCCCCTCAGGCTGGTATATAGATATTTATAGCTCCCCTCAGGCAGGTATATAGATAGGTACAGCTCCCCTGAGGCAGGAATATAGATAGGTAGAGATCCCCTGAGGCAGGAATATAGATAGGTACAGCTCCCCTCAGGCAGGTATATATGTATAGGTACAGCTCCCCTCAGGCAGGTATATAGTTAAAGCTTCACACAGGCAGGTATATATCTAGTTAGGCCTCCATACAGGCAGGTATATAGTTAAAGCTCCACACAGGCAGGTATATAGTTAGTTAGGTGTGTCCCCAGGCAGGTATAGAGATAGTTAGGTGTGTCCCCAGGCAGGTATAGAGATAGTTAGGTGTGTCCCCAGGCAGGTATAGAGATACTTAGGTGTGTCCCCAGGCAGGTATAGAGATAGTTAGATGTGTCCCCAGGCAGGTATAGAGATAGTTAGGTGTGTCCCCAGGCAGGTATATAGTTAGGTGTGACCCCAGGCAGGTATATAGTTAGGTGTGACCCCAGGCAGGTATATAGTTAGGTGTGTCCCCATGCAGATATATAGTTAGGTGTGTCCCCAGGCAGGTATATAGTTAGGTGTGTCCCCAGGCAGGTATATAGTCAGGTGTGTCCCCAGGCAGGTATTATCAGTGGCCCCAGGCAGGTATATAGTCAGGGGTGTTCCCAGGCAGGTATATAGTCAGGTGTGTCCCCAGGCAGGTATATAGTCAGGTGTGTCCCCAGGCAGGTATATATTCAGGTGTGTCCCCAGGCAGGTATATAGGCAGGTGTGTCCCCAGGCAGGTATATAGTCAGGTGTGTCCCCAGGCAGATATATAGTCAGGTGTGTCCCCAGGCAGGTATAGAGATAGGGATTCCCACAGGCAGGTATATAGTCAGGTGTGTCCCCAGGCAGGTATAGAGATAGGGCTCCCACAGGCAGGTATATAGTTTTATGGCCAAAATTAAAAACAACAAACACTAATACTCACCTTGGCTTACCTCCTTCCCGGCCAAGCGCGCTCATCTTCTATCCGAGTAGCTTCCCGGGCTGGTGGGCGTGATGACGTCATGCCACCGGCGCCGGGACGCTCCTCCGTCAGCTCCTGGGCCCGCACAGAGTTATTACTCTGTGTGCGCCGAGGAGAGGCAGCGGCGTGGTGAGCGGAGTTCATCGCGTCGCTGCCTCCAGCTCGGCCTCTCAGCAATACCCGGCCGAGCTGGAGGGCCGGATGCGGCCCGCGGGCCGTACTTTGCCCAGGTCTGGTTTAAATCATAGGTTAACAGGTAGGTAGCACAGGGAACATAATGTATATGTGGAGCATTTGTAGCGCCTCTCTGGTCTTGCGGCTAGTGTTGGACTGGGGGGCTTTGGGCCCACAAAGGAGGGGTGCACGCCCTACAGCAACTATAAATGAATATATTAACTGTTAGGGTGACATGCATGATGCCCAAGGGCTATTTTTTGTGTGGGCATTTGAATCGTAGAATGCACCTAAATCTATGAACCAGTTCTACTGATGGTCATAGATTTAGTGCTTTTTTAGCTACAAAGCGACACTTCTGGCTAAGGTAAACCACTTTTAAAGTGCTCTACCTGTTCCAGCAGTAATGCGTCTGGATTTGCCATCCTAAAGCTATAAATGTATAAATGTGTAGCTTCGTACGGTTGTAGTGCGACACACCTCCAGCACGCCCCTCCCCCCGATCTCAGTCGCATTACATAGTGTTGCGGGCGTTCTGTAATGAGCCTGATATTGGAGCGCACCTGGTTAAAAATAGAGTGAACATAATTTTTAGACCTCTCTGACATAAATGTGTGCATTTTACCACATAATACAGTGTACAAAACAGAACTTTATTTTGCAGTACGCAATACCAAGTGAGTCACATATCTATCTGTCTCACACATGTCTCACATGTCTGTCTCATACATCAGTATCATATGTCTGTTTATCTCACACATTTGTCACAGTCTAACATACTATAAATAGACACATGGCTAAGTGGTTCCATCCATGCCCTCTATCCATATCCCCTTTAACCCACCACCAGCCCACATACCATATCCGCTCCCCACACCAGCCCACATACAATGTTCTCCCATCCCTCCATCAGCCTACATACAATATTCACTTCCAAGTTTTCCTTGGTCACACACCTCACCAATTTCTAAAATAAACAACACTATAAACACTATCAAGGAAGTAAAAGTGAAACCAACTAATCACAAAGCCAGGGACAGGTGTGTACTTACTTTTACAATCAGGGACAAGTTTACTCTGCCACAATACAAACACCAATATAACCTACAATACTGATATACAGAGACCCCATAGTGACCAGACACCAGTTAAGGTCGCCATCACATGACAGTAACTATGCTATCCAACCCAGAAGAAAAATAACCCCTGATATCAAGGGACTTACAGGAGAAGTCTTATCTGATGAGTTGTTCTCTTCTCTGATAAGTTGTTCACTTTCCCTTTTCTTCTCCATCAGGGCAAGATCACCATAATGACTTCTCCTGGCCCCCACTAGTCTCTGCAGAATTTACCACAAAATCTTTCATACTGGTCACTGAAAGTTTAACATGGCACCTTATGACAAAGAACTCTCTGAGGATCTGAAGAAAGAATTCCTGCTCTACATAAAGATGGCCTAGGCTATAAAAAGATTGCTAACACCCTAAAGCTGAGCTGCAGCATGTTGATCAAGGCCATATCATGGTTTAACAAGACAGGTTCTACTAATTGACGACCAAAGAAGTTGAGTGCATGTGCTCTGCATTATATTCAGATATTTTGTACTAGTACATGTTCATGAATAAAGCGAGCTCCCGTAGTCCCGGCGTAATTACATCCCGCAATTATGCCATGTGAACATAGCCTTAGGGCGGGCAGCCAATCAATGTCCACAAGAAATATACCTTGAGTAAAGTCTGAAGTTTGCCGGAATAATTGTGTTGTCTGTTGTTATTGATGCCAGTGCACTACCCCATCACTACAGAGTCCCACACCGCACCTCTCCCCGCAATACGAAAAGAACCTGAGGATACCAGGGAACCTAGAGGTGAGGGTAGCTCCGGGCAACAGCAAGTTCACCCCATCCCCCCCTCTGCTGATACAGGGGAAACTGCGGGTGCTTGCCGCAGACAACGGGCGGTTGCAGTCGGCCGCCACCGCAAGATACCCCAGACCTACCCCCTACCAATATCCTCGATCTTTACATGCCTACCAATAACCTTGTATTGTACTAATGGGAGGGCCATTGTTCAGTGCAAGCAACAACTATTTCTTGTAATAAATATACCACCGTGCTAAACCAGCCATTATTTCTGTGCTAAGTGGTGTAGATACTGCGTAAATATATGACCAGATGTCCACAATCACCATCGGTCCTATAGCACAACCAACCACTGCTAAGCGGTGTTTGGTTGTGCTATGGGACCGATTATACATTCATGCAGTATCTTTGAATACTTACAAAGGTCACCTGTAGGCATTTGTTACTCAAATCGGGCCATATTTTTATGCTGTTTTTTTACAGAACCATAAGGGTGTGTGAGCAGTTTCACCCTATACCCTGCTGTTTTTATCTCAGGCATGGAGACTATGTATAGTGATTTGGAGAGTATCTATCTTAGCATTCATTTCTTTCTTCTATCTACTCAGCTGTGTCTGGCCCTTGGATACTATATAGGCCAGTGCTAGCCATGCTTCCTGGTTTAACAAAACTTATTTTAGTTGCTTGATCTTCATTCTTGATGGCATCCAACCAATGGGCCTTTGGTCTCCTCAGTTTCCTTTGACCATTAACCAACCCAAGTGACATCTCCTTTTCTAGTCAATTCACCCTCATCTACATGACCAAAATAGATCAGTTTATGTCTGGTGATCTTGCCTTTCAGAGACACTTCTGTTTTTTTACAATACAGAACATCTTTGCAGGTGATCCTAGCCGTCCTTAGGATTCGTAGAAGTCTTTTTCCGCACCACAGCTTTTAATAGGTTTATTGAGATTTTCAATAAAACACATTTCTTTAACATTTCTATATTTAAAGGGTTCTCGCCACAATAATTAGCTTTCAAAGTGTAGAGAAAGATAAATGAAGACTATTACCAAATACATTACCATTTTGATTTTGCTTCTTTCAAGAGATAAAGAGGATTTTTTCAAGTTTCTCTTGGTTAATGACCACCTTTCTCTGTTCTCTCTTGTATCTCATTAATCCAAACTGCCTCCCAACCAGAATGAGTCACTTGCTGTTGAGTCTTATCTCCAATCACTGCTGTAGAACCACCCACAGCTCTTTAAAACAGCATGGTGAGAAAACCCCTTTAAGGTCTAGCACAAAGTCTTTTGAGTCTTTTTGCTTTTTTAAGGATACTAAGGTATCTATAAAATGATTTTTGGTGGCATACCGGTGGGACAGGAAGCTCCCTTTCCATTTTTCCACTTGCATCTTTCCCATGTCTCAGCATCTGCTGATAATATCTGGTATGGGTATCTCCCAGTGCCTCTTTCCAATACCCTACTTAACTCAGTCTCCTGCTGTCTATAACAGAAGAAAGCACCCGTCTCTCTAGTTATCAACTGTCTGCTTACTATCGCTCTCCAGACTGACTACTCTTCCTGAGTTTCACGGATTTCATTTCTTTCGTCCTTTTCTCCCTGCACTCTGCTGCCACGAATTGAATGATGGAGAAATTGCCATCTTTAACTCTACATATGATATGGAGCTAATGTTTGCAGTCTGAGTCTAATTAGAGCATGTGACTTCCTGTCTTTTATTTAATTGTTATATGATTTTAATATCTAATTGCTTTGAATAAATATGTTCCCAACTTCTGTTTCTGTTTCCAGATACAAGAACCACAATACACAGTATTATTTTATATTTTCATGCTTCCTTTATGTAACATGAAAATATCACTGTGCTGTGACATATATTATATATACCGTATCTTTTTTTTTTCCACAATATATTTACTTGGATATAAAAACAGAAAGACTTTAAAAATAAATTTAATGATTTAGCAACACAATCCATAAATTGTTAATTCCAATCTGATATAATCCAGTGTTCATATAAATAAAGGATATTAAAAAAATAGCGTCTTTCTAATCAGTGAGATATCTTTTAATCAGAAGTTTAACAAAATTTAGTGATTTTTTTTTTTTTTTTTTCCGAAACAGAAGGTAATTTGATGCATTGAATGCCCCCCGGCCATGGCATAAGTAAATTACACACCACAGGGTTAGATTTTAGATGCTTTGGTTAAGTATGAAGCAAAAGATAAATACAATGTCATTGTCATACAAAAAAACATAGCTAACATTGTTACTTGAAAAATAATGGTAAAAGACTGGAAAGAGGTCTCTTGCTGACCTAAGAGATAGAATATCATACATTAAAGAGTTTTTATCGTTTGAGCTGTTCAGGCTGTTCAGATAATTTTCTCGATTGAGTTAGAAATCAGGGGCGTGTATTCTACTGTCAGCAGGCCGTGTCTCTCCTCCCAGGAGGCGTAGTCTCCCCTCACTGAAGAACTGTTGAACATTATCAATTTGGTTTTGATTGAAGCAGGGGAAGCAGAAGGTTTCTGTCTGGATTTAAAAGCTCTGGTAGCCTCCTTGGGCTCCAAAACTCCAGCATGCACCTGTTATATGTCTTGTTTACACTCAATGAAACTGAAAGCGAGAAGCTTTACTTCAGTTCTAGTGGGCGTTCACCCAATTCGTACTGACAACAGGTAGAGACCTTTACTACAATTACTAGGTCTAATGTCTGCTTTAAAGTTATAAGATCTATGCTTGCTGTCAGTGACATGTGAGTGAAAACAATGGAGGGAGTAGTAATCAGCTTTTGAGAGAAGACCCTGACTCAGATTTGTAATAATGTGGGCTGGGGTGGTGCATTGGTAGTGCAGTGGTAGGTATTGCCTTTTACAACAAAGGGGTTTGGGTAGTTACTAAAACCTCACAGAGTATATTTCCCCCCCCTAAATTCATACACATATGTAGATGAGACCTTACAAATATATTGTCAATCTCATTTAATGATATATATTCAATACATAGCTCCCCTATTTCTGTCTCTTCACCCCAGAGTTTTTGATTGTATGACATATGTTGGAAGTGCTTGGTGTGACTGCAAAGGTTAGGACACGCATACTGGGGAGCTCCTGTGTGTGTATAATGAAATAATTTTATAGATGTCTACAAATATATATTCATATCTTTACCATATGTGTACAATTTATACAAGAAAAAAAAAAAACTACTGATGGGGCATTGAACTCTAACAATCTCTATTGAAGAGTGGATTTGCTAAGCACTGCACTATTACAAGCAGACTATAAGACACGTGTTGAATCCTTATGTTATACGGTGCCGGGCTGCTTGCATTAGATCTGACGGACAGGAACGCCCTATTTGCAAAAGAGTAGCAGCTTAACGGACTGGACATGTGTGGAAGGTGAATCATCATCTTGGCAACAAAAGACTTTAAACAGGGGAGGTCATTGGCCAAGATCATCACCTAGAGCTGGAGATGTACATAGAGCCAGCTAGACCTTGGTTTCACTAATCAAATTTTAACTGCTCAGAGGGGGACGTAAACACAGAAGTGTGCAGGCAGCCAATCACAGTGCAGGGGGACGTGGTCGGGGCGTTTACTGTCTAGGGGTATCCCAACAGGCTGAATGAATTGTCAGCCAGCCTAATCACAGTGCAGGGGGCGTGTCTAGGGCACAGGCAAATGACCTGGGGGGACCTTTCCCGACCACAGCAACAGCAGGAAATAGATCACAGATCATTTCAGAGATGCTCATATCTGCCTAAACCAAGGTAATGCAACCCAATTACAAAAGTGCTTATTTTTACTGTCCCCATAATCTGAGAAATGATCTTTGTAACGATAAAACCCCTTCAACTAATTTAAAAGGGTAGTCAAGCAGGGTCACCTAGATACATATACACAGAGCTTTATACATAGAATTTAGACCTAAATGCTCCTTTTTTTGTTTCTTTTCTTTTAAAGATCTGTAAAATTTGGCATCTAGATCTCTACTAATGACCCCATTTAAACTGTACATCTCTAATTTATAATCGATAATGGTTAAAAGTATTATTGCTCAAATAGGGAACTGCAGTTTGGCACAGATTAACATAAAATTGAAGATTCAACACACTTTTTTTTTCTCTAACACTAATTCTAATCAACAGCCTAACCCTAAATTATTCTTTTGGGGGGGTTGTTAGAAGGTTACCACAATACTCTTATTGAGGCCTTTTTTCTGATATAAAAAAAATGTCCTTATATTGACAATCGCGTTTGGTTACTTCTCCATAGGTCCAATGTTATGGTAACCTGAAATGAAGTTCTACATCACTTCAAGTTCCCATAACCATGGGCCTATGGTAAATTGATGGTGAATGGGATGCTAGCCTCGAATATAGGCCCCAGTAGGAGTGTTGTATTACCGCACCTTTAAAGGGGTTGTCTCAGTACAAGGATTACTTTTTATTTTAAAGATCTTGCAAAAACAAGTCACTTTGCAATATGTGTTCATTTACAGTGTCCTACCTATTCCTTAGATATCCCCTCTTTTATGGCTGATTTGCTCTTCAGTTCGCTATAGCTACAGACCTGTTCAATCAATTCTGATAGGCTACCAACGCTGATCTCTATAGCTACAGACCAGTTTGATCTCTCCTGATTGGCTGCCAGCACTAGTCTCTGTCACGGGTGCCCCTGTGACCATCACCCCGGTTTGCAGGCGCACCCATGCCCATCCGTCTAGTGGCACCGCTGCCCGCGGCGGGCACGCTCGCTCTGCGAGGTCCACTGGTTCCTCTTACCCGGCATGGCTCCGGCTGCTGCCTTCTGTCTCCAGAAAGGTGGGTCATACCCGCTCCTAGGGCCGTCCTTGCGCGGCAGGCTCTGCATAATTTTTAAAGGGGCCAGCACACCGGTAATTGGCGTATTGCCGGTCGCTGCCCTTATTTATGCCCCTGCATCTTCCTGATCAGCTTCCAGGATCTTTTGTGACTTTTCAAAGCCTTTTGAGTAAGGTTCCTAGTCCTTGTCCGTCATTAAACGTGTACCGAACGTTTTGCTACGGTCCCTCGACCACTAACCTTTGCCGCCTCTCCTGACACTAGCTGTTGTCCCCTGACTACGTTACGTCTCTCGTTTCTGCACCACGCTTTCCCTTGGCTGCCACGCATCTGCATAAGTTTTTGCAGTGGCAACGCGAACCTGGTTGTCTCCCGCCGCAGCAAGTCCATCCCCACTTTGCGGGCTCTGGGTGGAAACGGGTTTTACTTAGGGGACTCCGCTCCCTGGCGTTTGCACTATTATACCATCAATTGCGTTGGTTCAGATGATCACTTACGACCATCCGTGACGTCTCAATTGCTACAGAATAGTTTGATCTCTCCCTGATAGGCTACCAGCACTGGTCACTTTGTACTGGACATGGTTGTTCCTTGGAAGCTCATCACTGCAGGGCAATAGAAAGCCAGTTAACTGTCCATGAATACAAAAATGAAACACAGAAAATCACGGGACTGACTGAGGTGACATGAATCCGATTGTAGTGAGGCAACCCCTAAAAGTTAACCATCAAAAACCTCTTAAACAACCCTAACCCTAGGTTTAATTAAGCTAGGGTTCTAGTTGATTTTTTTTAGTGATTTTCACCTAAAATTGATTTGGGCCATCACTTAACAACTTAATCACTCGGATCTGGGTTGAATTTGACTTTACAACACTGAAAAGCAACACTAGCTATGAGTATGTTCACACATCTTGCAAACCTAAAACATATTTTACTACAAGATCCATTGCAGACAATTTAAGGCTTAAACTTGGTTTTCTTCCATGTATAAGTCCTGGATGTGCTGTGGGTGGGCAGCATAGTAACTGTATTGTAATTCAGTGGGTCTAATCCTAGTTGTTTCTGTGTGAAATATCTACCATCTGACTTATTTCTGCAGATGATTGCTTTTCTCTAGTGTTGTAGCCACAAACTTACACAGAAGTTTTCCATAGCATGTGAACTGGGTTGCCAGAACTCCAGTAACGTTCATGCAAATAGCCTTTGAATTTGATTTAGTGACATGTCAAACCTGTTAACTTGACTAATGGTGAAGAAATGGGGCAAAAAACAAAAAGTATATATGCCAGCTCACCAATATGATGTCAGCATGCGGATCCTTCCCATCTGTATCTCGCCTGGAGCGATGGCGTAAACAAAAATACAGTCAGCTATAGAAGAAAGTCGTTACAGTTAGATTGGGCGGTAATTCCGTTAAAAAATCCATAATATGTTTATTGGTAATGCATATATAAAATTTCATTTTGCATATCCTAACATGGCACATCCCCTAGAAAGAATAGATGTATCAGCAAGGCCTAACGCGTTCTCGGGCGTGGAAACGCCCTTTGTCGTAACAACAAGATGGTATGTTAAAATACATCCTTTAAATACAGAAGTGTACAAGTTGATGATTTATCTTACCTGTGTTTCTCTTTACGCGATCGCCACCACTAAAACACTTCCGGTATATCCCCGTGACAGCCCGTAAAAGGCAACAGATCATGCGCGGAGGCTTTATGTCAAGCATACAATGGGTATAGGGGCAAAAACGTCACGGAGATACGTCACGGACTTGCGGCTAGTAGGCGCATAAAACGCGCAATTCCTACATAGATGTGGTACAGAGGGAAAGAAGTAAAATAAAATTGTAGTTAAAAGAATGAAGTTTAAAAATCCCCGAAAAAACCTGCACAATCGGCGCGCCAGCGAGGAGCGGGACACAGGGTACAAAATAGATCATGGCCTCGTGTAATCAGTGAAATTGGACGATTAATAGTGGATACATGTTTTCCCTCTTGTGGTTAGACCCCTGGCTGGGTGGTGTTACTGTGTTAGGTATCACAATAGGCTTCCTTGTCATGTAGCAACATTTCCATTGCACGCCAACCTGGTAAGCGTTTGTAACTCTATTCTATGCCACAAACCTTAAGTCCCGTGAAATTACCATCATGAACATTCTCTGTGTGCAAAGAGGAGTCACGATCTGTTTCTAATTGCTGTATTGGATTTAATCCATTAATCACATGTTAAATTTATCTCCACTTAAGCTTACGGGTGGTGCTACCATATTTAGTAAAGGTGCATACAGTACACAATAGCTGATAAATAAAAAGTTTGAGTTGCAATTGATAACTTGTTTGTGATATAGTTTTTTGTATTATCGCTATTGCTAAATTTGTTTGTTTTTAAGAGCAATGTTACTATGTTCTGCTTGTCGGGACCCGCATTTGATTAAATTCCCTATTGTTGTCATTCCATCCAAGATTGTTTTGGATGTTTTTTGGGATAAAAAGACGGGGATTAATATAACTCCTAAATGTCCAGGTCTACTGGTAACTACCTGTACCCTTTGTCTAAGACAGATTGTAGAATTAGTGGATCCTTGAATCTTAATCAGCATTAAGATTTTTTGACAAATTCGTTTAATTTCAGTGGACTTGATGCGTTGGAATCAATAACTAAGGTTAAATTTGGTAGCTTTTTGGTTTTTGGGTTTAGAGTGTGCAGAAGATTAACTCGTTTACGTTGTTTCATTTTATAGTTGATCTATGTAGGGCCTTCTCGGATATCCCTGTTTCTGAGTCTGATACAAACTTTTTGCTCTTTCTGTTTTTTAGTCTGCATTCCACAACTGCAATTTACGACTCTTGGCTCATGTGCAACTTTCATAGGGTACAGACAAAGGGGAGGTATTTCTATAGTGGAAACTTTTATAGTGCAGTGTGGTTTACCCTGATGTGGGTTATTCTTATAGGTTTTACATAATGATCTTTACACCCTGGCATTGCTCTCTAAGTGTGGTCCAAGAAATTGATTTTCACATTTTTCCATCGCTCCCAAAAATTTAAGATTAAATGGATTGTTATTTAGATAGTCCAAAAAAAATTCCGGTTATGGCAGGTACATCCACCCCCCCTTATAAATAGGAAGGTCATTCGATGTACTTGCGTACCAGATGATGTCTCCAGGGAAAGGGTTATCCTCAGTGTAAATGTTTTATACTATCCACCACGCAACCCGTTCAGTTGGCACAATGAGGGCGAAATTTCGCCACCATGGACACCCCTTTGAGCTGCAGTTAAATGTCGGTGTTATGCCTTGAGAAATTGTGAGTCTGGTGGAACGCCCACTACACTGATGAATAAAATTTTGAACTCCTGGGGTTTGTCGGTATATATTATGTAAGTAGAAAATCCAGTGTGCCCTAGTTGCATAATATGGAGTGTGGAATGCTGGTGTTTAATGATTCCCAATCGCAAGCATCTCACATTCATATTCTTTTCCCATAATGATGTTCTCCATGTTAATCAGAAGTCCTTGGTGTACTTGAAGATAACCTGGAATAGTTAACCATGGGTTGGAGTATACGAATCTAACCATTGCCCAATCTCTCCAACAAAGAAGGCCAATGCCGAAACAATCGGGCGCATGGGAGGTTTTGTTAGTGTCTTTTGTGTATCTTCGGTGAACCGTACACTACCGGTATTATTGGCTCTTCACCTAATATAAACTCTAGCTTCTTTTTGCTAGAATATTTGCCAGACCAAACCTTTCTTGTAAATAGTTGTCATTTCTGCCTTATATTGTTGGTTGGGTCTTGATAATTTTGATAGTTTGTTGGATCAGATAAGAGATGGACATTGCCTTGCAATTAGGTTCTTTCTCCTTACTACAATTGTCCCGCCCTTATCAGCCATTCTACTGATTAGGATTATCCTTTTGGCGTAATTGATCTAGTAGGCAAATACTGCTGCTTTTTCGGTTAGGTTCATAATTTTTGTGGTTTGAGGTGAGGATGTATCAAATAGTATCTGAGATCCCCTTTCTATGTGAACTTGTTGTAAAACATCATGAGGGAGCTCGACTGACTGAAGGGGATAGAACATAATATTCTGGGTTAGGTTAAAAGTTCCCGCTCAAACAGCATTAGATGGAGAAATCATTGATAAGTTTTGCAGATGTTATAATGACCATTGTTAATTTGAAAGAAGATTACTATATATATTATGATGATATTGTATTTTTTCTTCCCGCTGAGCTTCCGAGGGGGGGGTAACATCCGGATCGGCCTCTCCTTCCCAAAAATGTCGTTTTAAGGTAAGTAGCCTGATAAATCGGGTGTTTGTCACTTAAGTGTAGAAAGAGGATAAAGTCCTGTTTATAGACCAATTACTTAGGCCCAACTTTATAGACTTTCTTGTGATTGATCCATTACCCACCGTAGATAGATTAAAATGTCTATTTCTTTCAGAATTGTGGAACTGGTCCAGAAACAGTTGGCGGGTGTCTTCATGCGGTGTGTTGCGTCGGTTTGTGTTTGTTTACCCCCCTTTCTCCGTAGTTTTTTGATGATTTTTCCTTTAGATTATTTCGGTTGTTTGTATAAGGATGGACAGGTTTCTTGTTCAACACGTGAGCATTCGGTTTAGATTCAATCGATTGACTCCCCCATGCTTTCCATGGAATCCGATTCCGGCCCAAAACTCACTCTTCTTGAGTTTCTGTTGTTTCTCCAACTTTTGGACCTACGTTTTAAAATGGATCTAGGAGTATGTATATCTGTTTGTCTACGACCCCATTCATATACCTGATTGAGTTCATAGTCCATGGAATCTCTTTGATATTTTGATTTTTTGGTGTTAATAATGGATTCCTCCATATTATCCAAACGGTTTTTGGTGTCTTTCATGAGATTGTTAAAAATATCTTCCTGATGCATGGATTTCAGTTGTATTTCTAATTCTTGCATTTCTTTTGACACTTGTTCCAATTTGTTGTTCTCATACTTCACAATTAGTTTCATGAGATCCATGGAGCATCGGCTTAGAATTTGGTTCCATTCTTCAACAAATTCGCCAGAGAAAATTGTGGTGGGTATTTTCTTTATTCTAAGCCCCCGCGGGATCATATCTTGATCTATGTAGTTTTGGAGGGTAGTTGAATCCCACCAAGTGCGCAATTCCTGCGTCATACATTTCTCCAACTCTTTATATTTACACAGAAAATCAGACGACTGTGTTACTGGGGTTTTCAAAAACACCTGTGCAGCCTTCTCCTGTCTGCTTGATAGGGAAGTCATGTTGTAGCTTATAAAGTGCAGAGGATACACATTAGGTTGTGATTGCAGACCAAGAGACCATGGGTCAGCCAGAATCTTATCCGGCAGTTAATATTCCAAAATTTGCAAGAACCACAAGGTATATGCTTGTCAAAAAATATTACCAGGGGTGTGCCTAGGATATGCAAAATAGTGTGCTGACTAGGGGAGCACGGCATACAGCTCCACTGTATATGCAACAAAAACAAAAGTATATATGCCAGCTCACCCATATTGGATGTCAAGGCATGCGGAGATCCCTTCCCATCTGTATCCCGCCTGGAGATTGGCGTATCAAACAGTCCTGTATAGAAGAAAGTCGATAACAGTGATGGGCGGTATTCCGTTTAAAATCCAAAATATTTTATTGGGTAAATGCAAAATAAAATCATTGCAAATCACATAACAATGGCAACATCAACCCTTGAATGATGTATCAGCCAAGGCTAAAGCGTTTCGGGCGTGAATAACGCCCTTAGTCGTACAACCAAATGTATGTAAAAAACATCCTTTAAATTTTACAGAATAGTGTACAAGTGATGATTAATCTTACCTGTGCTTTCGCTTTAACGGCACGCACAAAACACTTCCGGAACTCCCCGTGACAGCCCGGAAATGCAACAGTACAGCGCGGGAAGGTATGTCAAGCAACAATGGGTAAGGGCTAAACGTCACGGGAGATTCGTCCTAAGGACATGCGCAGTAGGCGCAAAAAACTGCAATTCCACATAGATGTGGGTACAGAGGGAAAGAAGTAAAATAAATTGTAGTTAAACAGAATTGAAGTTTAAAAATCCCGAAAAAACCTGCACAACGGCGCGCCAGGAGAGCGGGACACAGGGTACAAAACTAGAAATGGCTGTGATAATCAGTGACATTGACATTAATAGTGGAACATGATTTCCCTCTTGTGGTTCAGACCCCTAGGCTGGGTGGTGTTAAGTGTAAGGATCCAATAGGCTTCCTTGTCATGTAGAAACCCTTTTCCCAAATGCTGCCACCCTGGTGGGTTTTGTAAACTCTATCTATGCCCACAACCTTAAGTCCCGTGAAATTACCATCATGAACATCTCTGAAGTGCAAAGAGAGACCCGATCTGTTTCTAATTGCTGTATTGGTTATATCATTAACATGTTCCAAAAATCTCACTTTAAGCTTACGGGTGGTGCTACCAATATAGTAAAGGTTGCATACAGTACACATGGCTAGATAAATAACAAAGTTTGAGTTGCAATTGATAAATTGTTTGATGATATAGTTTTTTGTATTATCGCTATTGCTAAATTTGTTTGTTTTAAGAGCAAAGTTACATGTTCTGCAATGTCGGGACCCGCATTTGAAAAAACCCTTATTGTTGTCATCCAACTAAAATGAAACAACGTAAACGAGTTAATCTTCTTCACAACTCTAAACCCAAAAACCAAAAAGCTACCAAATTAACCTTAGTTATTGATTCCACGCATCAAGTCCCTGAAATTAAACGAATTTTTCAAAAAAATCTAATGCTATTAAATCAAGATCCTATTCTACAATCTGTCTTAGACAAAGGGTACAGGATAGTTACCAGGAGACCTAGGACATTAGGGAGTTTATTATCCCCGTCTTGTATATCCCAAAATCATCCAAAACAATCTTGGTTGGATGACAACAATAAGGGTTTTTTCAAATGCGGGTCCCGACATTGCAGAACATGTAACTTTGCTCTTAAAACAAACAAATTTAGCAATAGCGATAATACAAAAAACTATATCATCAAACAATTTATCAATTGCAACTCAAACTTTGTTATTTATCTAGCCATGTGTACTGTATGCAACCTTTACTATATTGGTAGCACCACCCGTAAGCTTAAAGTGAGATTTTTGGAACATGTTAATGATATAACCAATACAGCAATTAGAAACAGATCGGGTCTCTCTTTGCACTTCAGAGATGTTCATGATGGTAATTTCACGGGACTTAAGGTTGTGGGCAAAAGAAGAGTTTACAACCTAAACCAGGGGTGGCCCGCATGGAAAGGTTGCTACATGACAAAGGGAAGCCTATTGGATCCTTACACTTAACACCACCCCGCCTAGGGGTCTGAACCACAAAGGGAAATCATGTTCCACTATTTAAAGTCAAGTCACGTTTATCACGCCATTTCTAGTTTTGTACCCTGTGTCCCGCTCTCCTGGCGCGCCGTTGTGCAGGTTTTTTCGGGATTTTTAAACTTCAATTCTGTTTAACTACAATTTATTTTACTTCTTTCCCTCTGTACCACATCTATGTGGAATTGCCGTTTTTTGCGCCTACTGCGCATGTCCGTGACGTATCTCCGTGACGTTTTGCCCTTACCCATTGTTGCTTGACATAGCCTTCCGCGCATGTCTGTTGCATTTCCGGGCTGTCACGGGGAGTTCCGGAAGTGTTTTGGCGTGCCGGTAAAGCG
Organism: Phyllomedusa bahiana; assembly: GCA_025379985.1. Taxonomy (NCBI): domain Eukaryota; kingdom Metazoa; phylum Chordata; class Amphibia; order Anura; family Hylidae; genus Phyllomedusa; species Phyllomedusa bahiana. Next base: position 60,909 of record JAODAL010006813.1, read on the forward strand.
AAACACAGGTAAGATTAATCATCACTTGTACACTTTCTGTATTTAAAGGATGTTTTTACATACATTTGTTGTTACGACTAAGGGCGTTTTCACGCCCGAAACGCGTTAGCCTTGGCTGATACATCTTTCTAGGGGATGTGCCATTGTTTGGATTTGCAATGATTTTTATTTTGCATTACCAATAAAATATTTTGGATTTTTAACGGAATACCGCCCAATCTACTGTATCGACTTTCTTCTATGAAGAAATGGGGCACATGTCCTACTCATACTTTCATAATCATACTTTCAGTCACACATTAGCATCTTCTTTTAAAAAATTTCTACTTTTCTTGGAGGTTGATGGTGGATAATTTTTATAGCTGTCATTTTATTGATATGTATAATATGAGAGGGCGAAGTATGCTGTATTTGTGTTTTGATTAGGTTTTTACGGTTAAAATTCTGTGTGAAGCTGAGGAATAACATTTATTTATAGAAAAAAAAAAAAAAAAACATCTTCCAAATATTATCTTCCAACTTTTATATTTGCTAAATTCTCTATACAAAATATTCATATACACATCACATTTCACATTGAAGGGAACCTATCACATAGGTTATGCCCTTGCTGAGGATAGCACAAGCTAGTGACAGACGTTTTGTTTCCAGTGCTGTGTCCCTTATTCTGTAGGATGAAGTTTTAGAGAATTTAATGCTCAAATTTAGCAGTTTGCAGACCTGAAAAGACCAGCTTACTAATGAGCAGGTGTTAGCTCTACCCCCCACAGCTAGCCCTGCCCATTCATGGCTAGTCGTACTCACAACTGATTCAACCTATTACTTTGAATAAGTAGAAACTGATAAGTAAGCAATAGGTGGGTGGGGCTACTAAAGGGTGGGTGGGGCTACTACCTTCACTATGCTGGCAATAACCAAACAGCTCAAAAGCACCAAAGGGAACTCAGGAATAGAACACTTTGCAAGACGGACACAGGGCAAAACAGAAACAACTGAGAACTAAGATAAACAGGACTCTAACAACTGGGAAGATATAAATAACCAAATAACCAAAACAGGACTAACTGCAACAAGCTCACAAGACACTATCTCTCAGCTACCAATATACACAGCACTACCTACTTTATTAAGGGACAGCAATGAACCAATTTTTCGTGTCTTTTTTCCTGTGTAAAATGTGCCTGAATATATGAAAGTGGTGAATATGCACTTGTAAATAGTGGCTAAAATTCAAGGCACCTCACATCTGTTTTTAGCGCGCTGTGGAACTTTGGTGCATTAGCAATTCACCACACCACATTAGTAATTAAAAACACGTGTATCTGACATACAGTAATAGCTGGCACACCACAGGTCTTGCTGAGACTTGTGTTGCAACATGCAAGATCACTACCATAGTTTCTATTCACTGACATACTATTCTAATACTTTTTATTATATTTCTAGATTGCTGTGATGTGTTTGTGATCACTGCTTACACTACGCTAACTCCGTGAATACACGATTGAGAACGGAATTTATGGTAGATTCTGTATTGGTTTAGTTATTTATATTATTTAATTTTACATATATTTTTATATTATATAAATCTTAAATTCATTTTATATGAGATCATTTTATATTTTTGGGATATTATATAATTTTATATTATATAATTTATTATTAAATTTATATAATTTAATTTGATAAAGTTTGATAATTATCATACATTACTTTTTATTATTGTACTGGTGCCCTAATAATCTAGTTCCATTATGACTCCTCAGGCTCAGACAGATCACATTGATATAGGTCTGCCTGTTCCAGCAGTAATGCGCCTGGTTTTGCTGAGCCACATTCATAAATGTGACCAGTACTTGTGGTGCGAACATTAAAACTGACCCTTTCATACATGTCACTGCAAATGTGTGCATGGTCAGCTGATAGTCCACAGCATTGTTTGAGGCATTTGCATAGCAGCTATCCACATCTGTAGCAACTGCTTCATCTCATCTAGTAAGCAATAGAGGATGAAATGACAGGCAAATTCATTCATAGCACTGTCTCTGCTCTTGTCACCATTTACCAACCCACTTGTGCTCTTTGTTTAGCCAGTGACCTTTACCTTTTATTGTAGCTTATGATATCCTCCCGATTCCTTCTGTGGCACTTCTCCCATACTGAACCCAAACTTTGGAACTTGCTTCCCAATACTATCAGACTTGCATCTAACTTTTAAAATTTCAAGCTTGTATTAAAAAATAATGTCTATAAATTGAATATAACCACAGTAAATAGCTTGTACACAACTTGACCTGGTCATCAATATTTTAATACATCCTGTCCTCAAAAAAAAAAGTTACGCCTTTTTATGTTGAGACAGAGGAAAGTATGCCTAATTCTATTGTGGTACCTATTTTCTTAACAGCAGCAGACAAGGTAGCAGAGTTACAGTATGAGACAGTTCTTCATTGTACATTGTCCACTATCTCTGTGGTGATAAAAAGCTTAGACTAATTTGCTAGAAAGAGAGTGCAATCTATTTCAGTTTCTTTATATAATGATAGGACAAAGAGCTGTTATCCAAAAGTCATCCCTGTCATCGATAACCTAGCCGTCACGCCATAAATAGAAATAAGATCACGCCATTTTCGCAGCCTCCTGTACTTTTGGAGGCCAGACAATCAGTGCAGAGAACCGGGGGAGGGGGTTAAGCCTGTCACCAGTGGGGGGTGTTGGGATCTCATTGGCTGTTAAAATCACCATGACCCTGTTTTATGTATGTCACTTTACTTCTTGCTGAACGCCATTACAAGTACAGCCTGTGAACTGAACGCATTGCTCTCTCTGCACTGCTTTTTTCAAAGCAGGCAGACACACCATTATCCAACGATTTCACATAGGAAAAGCTGCTAGATAGATTAGTTAGGTTTGGGGTACAGCAAGATTAGGGAATCCTAGACAGTAGTAGTCAGAGATTTTGATATAGCTGCATACTGTATCTTTGCATTACCCAAAAGTTCCTTGCTGCAGTTTGGTGGGGGTGGGGGGGGCAACTTGGTTTTAAGGGGGTTACTTGTGCACAAATTACAAGAACTGAGGCAAGAACACTGTTGATTTGGCGTCAAAGGTTTTCCATAACACCCCATTTCATAGATATTCCATAGAAAAAATTAAATTTCTATTCCTAGTCGGCTGTCGCATAAGACTACATTTCTTAGATATTCCGTAGAAAAAATTCTATTTGTAGTCTTAGTTGGCTATTGTAAATTATAAGGACTGAAGCAAGAACACTGTTGATTTGGTGTCAGAGGTTTTCCATAACACCCCATTCCATAGAAAAAAATTATATTTCTAATCCTAGTCGGTAGTCACATAAGACCACATTTTTTAGATATTCCGTAGCAAAAATTCTATTTGAAGTCCTAGCTGGCCATTGTAAATTACAAGGACTAAAGCAAAAACACTGTTGATTTGGTGTTAGAGTTCTTCCATAAGACCGCATTTCACAGATAATCCATAGAAACAGTTCTGTTTCTAATCCTTGTTGCCACTTGGAAATTATAGTGATTTAAGAACACTTGTGATTTGCTGTTTTTGGAGTATAGTTCTTCAGTAAGAGACTGTCAACAAATCTTGACCTTTTTAATATTTATCTTTCTGAACATGGAGCGAACTAGAGGTGGTAAGCGAGCAAGGAGGGGAGAAGGACCTGAAGTTAGAGGTACGAGACAAGGTGCTCCTTTCAGTGCTCCGGACAACACACAAGTGAGCACATCGTCAGTTGCTGGACCATCAGGTCTGTCATTGCTTGGTCGGTTCCCTGTGAATCTCAGTACTGAAGACAAACTCCAATCTGTTCTTCAGTGGTTAACACAACCTGCATCCAGCGGTTTTAACTCCTTGTCCTCTCAGTCAAGGCCACAAATGTCGTCATCATCATCGTCATCCTCAGTCCAGCCTGAAGCAAACATAGTCCAAATGTCATCCATTGTACAGACCACGGTGGATAATCCATATTCTGAAGACCTCTGATGACACAATGCGGTGGGGGTCAGAAGGCATTTCAAAAGATCAAGAGGCCAAAGAGGATTATTTTGTCTGCTCTGACGTCCAATCACTGATGCCCTCAGAAGTGAAGCAAGCTGGTCAGCAACGCCTCGATTTGCCTGTGACTTCTAGTCTGCAGCTTCAGGATATAGACTGTCAGGACGAGAAAGTCACCTGTGATGATGATGTTGATAATGACATTGCGGATCCAACGGGGTTTCTTTTCTGAGCATTTGGTTGCAAAGCACCTCATCAATGGGGGAGGAGGGAAGTTTGAAGTGTAGTGTAAAGGTGGGGGGTCCGTCCACAAAAAGGGGAGAGGGTGGTCGCAAAAAGCCCAAACGACATTAACCCGCCAGCCATGTCGTGGGGGCCAGGGGGGGAAAAACCGCTAGGGGGGTTTTCACTGTCAAAGAGGTCCAGGCCCTATGAAGATTTGGGGGCCTTTTTTTCGATCAAGTCAGATTTCCCGCCCAAAACTTTCTTATGCCGTTTTTCCATCAATTCTTCAGTAGGGGAAAGATTTAAAGATTTAAAAAACCAAACCACAAACCCTTAAAATGGGAAAAACATGCATCTAAAGCATAAATTGATGTGGAAGAATCACTTGGGGGAAAAAAAAAAGGTCCTGGGTTTTCCAACCATTTGGATATCCTCTGTCTCCTCCTCCTCCCCACTTCCAAGAATAAGTGGTCCTCTGCTGCTGTGTGCCGAGGGGGCATGGGGCAAAAAAACCATTCAATGCCGGGAAATTGTTCCCCCAAATTACTACCCCCCAACCACCTTTCAGAGAAAACGGGCCTCCCCCCTTCTCCTTACACCAGTTTGACCTGCCCCCTTTACAGCGACCAGTTTAGCAGCCACCCTTTCCCTGTGTACCAGGTGTGGGAACATAAAAAAGTTTTCCCCCCCAACCACCCCAAAAAACTAAAAGCCGAAGGTCGGCTTTCCCCGGGGTTTTGGGCCCTTGGAAAGGTTGCCTTTCCGACGGGTGGCACAGATGGGTTCCACCACGCCCTTTGGCCCTGGCATCCCCCCAATTTACCTTTATGGCGAGCAGGAATTTTTTTTCCCAAAAAACCCGGGTCTTTTCCCCTGTCCAGTCCATGAAAAAAAGAATCTCCAGGTGTTGGTTTGCATCTGGACCACCAAAGTCCCTTTTCCCTTTACAGAACATGGACAAGTAAGAAACGGTCAAAGGCTTTCCCTTCCCCACTAAATGCTCATTGGGTTTGAGTTGGGTGGAGGGAACGGGGTTTTTTGGTGTTAAAGGTTTGGGTCTCCGGGCTCGGGGACACTTTCCCCCACTGCGGGGTGGGGGCAGGTTCTGGGACCCCCCAAGCTCCACGGTAGCATAGTTTTAAAGGAAAAAAACCCCCATGTTAAAATTTTAAGGGTGTCTTGGAGCCCCGTAAACACCCCGGGGTTCAAGAGTTTGGGGACGACTCTGGGAAATGACCCCAAAAAACGTGGCTAGGTGTTTAAGAAAAAGGCACCAGGCAAGGGGGGTGTGCGACATCGGAAAAAATCTCCTTGCTCCCCTTTTAAGGGAAGGTGGGCCCTTAGGGAACTTTCTCTTCCCTGGCACAGTCAGGGAACCGGGTTTGTGCAGAAATTTTTTAAAAGCACTCCCCGGGTCTTGATTTTCGGCTGGGAGGGCTGGGAGGCCCTTAGCTACACTTCCAGCTTTTTCCCCCTCCCTTCCCCCGGGGACTGGCAGAGCTGCAGTTCCCATTTGGGCCCCCCCTGTAAAACTGTTCTGATTTCTTCATGAAAATTTTTATTTTTAAATGCCCAAATAAAGGGGCTTTTTTTGGGGGTTTTGGGGTCATGCGTGTAAAAGACACGTTTATTTAAATTTTCCTATTCAAAAGAAAATTTTTTAAAATACTCATTTTTTTCGGGGTTTTTTTTTTCCCTGACTGTCCATAAGGGTTTTTTTGCCGGTTTTTGGGGCCCATGTTTGTGTAAAAGACACCCGAAAAGTCAATGTTTTATTCAAAAAAAATTCTTTTTTTAAAATTTCAAATTTCCCTTTCCCAAAATTTTTTTTTGAGTGTCCAAAGGTAATTTTTGTTGTTTTGTGATTTTAAAAAATTTGGTGCCAGGGTTGCTTTTAGGGAAGTTCTCCTGTCGGGGGCCCCTTTAATTTAAAAAAAGGGGGCCCCAGTGCCTATTTTGGCGGGAATCGTCCAGTTATCTTGCGGTCCTACTGTGCCTGTTTCATTCAAGTGTATGTATATGTTTTTACTTGCACTGTTTATTTTATACCCTTCTATTCATTGGTGTTGGGTTGAAAAAGGCGGGGGGGGCCCGCCAAAAAAAGTACCGTTTATTTGATCACAGTATACATATGAGGGTTTAATCATATTGTGTATATTTAGGCACTGTACCCTACCGATCCTCTGTAACTGAATTTGTATGATCTTTAGAAATCTATAATATAAATTCTGAATTATCTAAACGCATTTCACTTTGTGTGCAGTGATATTATTTTTCATCTTTTAATGTGGGTTAAAATATTTTCTTCTCATTTCCCAACCACTTTTCTTCACCCAAAGGGAAAAAACATTTTTTTTTTAACAAATGGGGAGCAAAGTTATGGGCCCCAAAATGTTTTAGTTTGATGGGCCCTAAAATGGTTAATAGATGACTGAGGGGCAGCCCTGCTTCCCAAATTTTGCACCCCCTAAAAAACTATGGCACTGCCAGCTAAAACCTCTGTTTTCCCCCATTGGGATTTTCCCTTGCTGCCCCAAAAAATATATTTTATGTTTTTGGGACATTGGTAAAAAAAAAAGTAATATGGGGCCCCTGCCATTTTCCGGGTGCCTTTTCCCAAAAACCAGTGTCTTCTTATGTTTTCCAAAGGGGGCCCTTTAGCAGCTGTTTTCCCTTTTTCCCGGGTAAGTTATGCTGCCCTCATCTTTTCACTGGGAAATTGAAAAGAATGAATTATTTTAGCCTGTGAATTTTTTTCGGGTGACTCTTAGAGCCAAATTTTCTTCACTAATTTCCCCCACGTACCCATTTTTACTTTTCCCTGGATGGGTAATTCCAGCTTCTCCTAACCTTTTTTTCAGTCAAAAAATTAAACCTGATAATTTTTTTTCCCATTGATTTTAAAGGGGCCCTTGGGGTTATTGATCAAGATAAAAACCCGAAACGATTTTCTTTTCCTGATCCCCATCTTTAAACCATAGAAAAGAAAAAAAAAGCAATGGATTAAGTTTTAAAGAAGTTGGGTCCGGGGTCCCCTTATTAAAAAGTTTTTAAAGGGGAGTCACTAAAAAAGTTTAGCTTTCAAGATGCAAAAAAACGGGTTTATGTTATTAAAAAATGTATAAAAAAACGAAAGGGCCATTTCCCACCTTTATGTGCCATGGCCCGCACAAATCCTCCCGGGGTAGTAGGTTTTTTCCCAAAATATTACTTTTTTTTTTTCTTTTTTTTTTTTTCCCTTTTTGGGAAAGGTTGGTGAGTTTTTTTTCTGCTCTTAGGGCCCCTGTATGATGGGGGGCCTTTTCGCCCGGGTTTTTTCTGGCGTTTACTTGGGGCCTCCCACCCCGAAACCCCTGTCGGACGGGAGGGATTCTGGTTTGTTAGGCGCAGTGTTCCCCCACTTTTCAGTTGCCCCCCGGGTTTGAAGGGGCGGGCAGGGGGGGCCCCGGGTTTTTTGGGGGGAAAATGTAGGCGTTTTTTTGGGGGGACGGGGGCGAAATCGTTTTACTCCAAAGGGAATGTACGATGGCGCCTGGCAAAGGAGGCCCCAACCCAGCGCTGGGCAGCCCACAGGAGCCCGGGTTTTTTTTGGTCTAAATGCTCCGACAGGGGCCCAAAGGGGAAGCAGGATCGGAACATGCGGGGGAAGCAGATGGGAAGTTTCGCGACAGAAGTCTCGGCGCCCCGCCCCCCTTTTTCAGCAGGAGTATGTTTCCGAAAATTATCGTTTTTATAAAGGCAAAAAAAAACCCATTTGTCAGAAAGAGGCTGAACTTAAAAAAAAAAAACTTATTTAAAAAAAAAAAAAAACTTTAAAAAAATCTAAAAAACGGGAAATTTCAAAAAATTATGATATTGAAAATTGCCGGGAAATACAGTAAATTAAAAATTCTGAAACCTATTCTTTTTCCCAAAATTGGGTTCCGGGCCTTTAAACCAAAGGGGGGCCAAATAAGGGGGGGAAATTAAAAGAAGTAAAAAGCGGGGTGAGCCATTTAAACCCCTATTGGGGGGAAAGGAAAATTGAACCAATCAGATTCCCCCGGGGGGGGAAAATTTCAAAATACAGAAAAAAGCGAAAAGAGCTGATTGGCTGTGCTGCGGGTGCTTGGCTTACCCCCAATCAGAGCGCGGGGCTCCCTTCTCCCATTATGGGTTCTATGGAGAGTTTTGGGCGCACTGAAATCTCGGCCCCTAAGGCCGTGCGGATAAAAAGAAATTAATAAAAAAAAAATGATTTTTTTTAAATGTAAAACATTTTCTTTAAAAGAAGCAAAAACCCTTCTTTAAAAAATAAATCAGTTAAAAAAACCCGAACAACGCGTTTGTCGCCGACACCCGGCGTACTTTGGAATCGAAATAGAGAGGAATCCCCGGGGAAAATCCCGGGTAATTAAAAATTTTTTTAAGCTTTTCATTGGTGGGCAAAAACCCCAGCCAAATTTCAGAATAGGAGCAAAATGTCCCATTATAACCATAAAAGGAGTTTTAAACCCAACAGAATAGGAGCGAAAAAGTCCCATTATTTTTTTTGGGGAGAATTTTTGGGGAAAAATCAAAACCCAAAGGGGGGACAGTTAAAAAATACAGAAAAATGAAAAAAGGAGCGGTTTGGGTTTTAAAGGGGGCGGGGGCTCGCCCACCCTTAGCCAATCAGAGCGCGAGCAAACTTTTTTTTATGGGTTTCTAAGGGGGAAAAAAAATTCTGAGCGCGCTTGTGATTGGCTAATTTAAAAAAGAGGCCCCGTTATTTGGCCCAAATTGGAGGAGCGAGAAAGGGCCTCCTATGGGTTTTCAAATGCAATCTAAAATTTAAAACTGAAAACAGGGCCCGGGAAAAAAAAATTTATAACACTACAAAATTTTTGTCCCGTTGTGTATTTAAAAGAAGATAATGGGGGGGTGGGGAAAAACAAAAAAAAAAAAGTATTAAATAAATTTTAAATCATGTTTTTTTCCTTTATTTTCGTTTGAAACCATACTTTTTTCCCTTTGGGCTAACGAAAATCCTTGGGGGGTCCCTCCAAAATTTAGACTAAATTATCCCCAAACAAGTAAAGCTTTTGTTTACGGGGAAAAGTATTTTTTTGATTATTCACAAAACTTTTATTCACTAATTGTATATAACTATCATATGATGATTATTCTTTCATTTCATTAATCATGGGCACATACTATTATATATATGTGTAACCACTAATTTGTGTGAAAAAAAGTCTCCATGCAAATGGAAAATGGTGTTTAAAAAAAAAAACACTTTTTCCCCCAGTACTATAGTATCCCCAAAAAAGTGATTTTCACCCCCAAATTTTTTTTGAAAAATATTTTATTATGTCTTCTCTTTTCCCAAATTTTTTTTTCCCCCAGTGTTATGTAAATTTTAGTTTTCCCAAGGGCCCTTTCAGGGGTTTGAAGGGGGGTAACATATGTATTAAACTTTTTTTTTATTTTTTTAATTTATTTATTTATTTTTCTCTTCTTTTTTCCCTCCCCCTTGGGTTCTATTTAGGGATAATTTTGGGTTATTGGTAGTTTGTTTTAAAGTGAAGTTTTGGTCAGTGTTTATTTAATGTCACTTTTATATTCTAGTGGTTTGACGACACCTTTTTGTAAAATTTCCCATTTTGGGGTGGTAAAAAATCTATGCATATTTGGTTTAATGGGTTTCCGTAGTTTGGGCCCTAGTTTGTCCTTTCCTTTTTTTTGTTTGCAGGGAAATTTATCAAAATTTTTAATTTCTAACTATGAACTTTCCTGACTTAAATATGTGACAAATTTGGTGTGCTTTTTACAGGACCCACGTTAATAATATTGTGACCATTGGGGTGTTTAAAACCTATGTGGAGAAAAAAATTATTACCCATAAACATATGAGCATCGATCCTGAAAATTTGTGTAGTTTATTTAAATGTTAATCTAGGTTAAAATTGACTTGAAGAAAGTCACTCCCACGCAATGCGGCTTTTTTTAGTGTGGTTGTGGGGGGACCGGGACGCCATGGCTTGGCGCTGTGCCCCGTTACACCTCCGAGACGCTCTGTTTTGTTCTTTCACATGGCGAAACTCTATTGTTTCTCCCGCAAGCGCAGTGTTATTTCCGGGGATGTTCGGTTCTGTTGAAAATGTGGGGGTTTTTGTCGATCCCGGGCCATTTTCCCAAAGGAAAGGGGACTTGGATGGGTTTACTATGTTCTTAGCCGCCCGTGGCTTTTGGGGGGGGTTTCCATCCAGAATAGTCTTCCCTTTCCCCTTTTGGGTTTTAAGGTTTTTTGGAGGTGGAGTTTTTTATTTTGTATTTAAAGGGGACTCTTAACTAAACGGGTTTGGGTCACAAGGGGAGGGGGAACCTCTCTCATGGAGGTTTACCTAACCCCCCGGCCCTTATGTATTTTTGCTTTTACCCCATGATGAACTCTCGTTTACAGAGGGAAACGTTTGTTTGGGTGAAGTAGGTGGTCTCTATGTAATTTTATTTGATTCTTGTCTATGTTTCCGGGTCTACAGAGGTTATTTATATTTTACTCTTTGATTGTTTTTGATTGATTTTTCTTATTTGAAATCCTTGTTTTTTGGGCAATTAGTTGAGGAGTCTTCAGTGCGGGGGGGCCCGTCCTTTTCGGAAAAGCTGATTCTTTCGGGAGTAAATTCCTAGGGTAGAGGATGGGCGAATTTCCCCAAATTGTTTGGGTTTACCCTTTGCCGAATTTTTCGGCAAAAAAAAAAACTTCGTTTTGAATTTTTCCCTTTGGCCGGAAAAAAGTTAAAAAAAAAGCTATTTTCCAGGCCCGAAAAGAGGCCCCCCAGGGTGTGTTTTTAAACCCTTTGTGTCATGCCTTTTTAAAAATGCCCGAGGGAGCTTGGTTTGGTTTCTTTCAAAGTTGTGTTTTTTGTATGCACGCAACCCTGACTGGGCCCCCCTTTTGAATCGCTTCACTATAAAATTCCCTGGGTACAAAGGGCCAAAAAAAAATGAAACCAAAAAAAAGAAGCGGGAATGTTTTCCCGATAAAGTCATGCCGGGAAAAAAAGCTGGAAAAAAAACAAGGGAGGGGCTCAGGTGGGGAACATTGTGCAGAGTTTTGGAGGTAACGGCGCCTTTGCCCACGCCAGGGATGAGGTCAGAGAGTGGCAAAAAAGACATTTGGAGGTTTGGGAATAAAACCGGGAAATAGGCCAAAGAGTGGGCAAAAGGACCAGTGTTGAGTTGACCCGGGTTTAAAAGCCAGGAGAGCATGAGGTCAGAAAGTGGCACCAAAAGACAGAGTGTTAGGGGCACGGCATCACCACCCGCACAGCAAATGAGGTTAAAAGGGAAAGGGCCCCAATTACAAAAGGGTTTGTGGGGAGGTCACGGAGCGAAGCATGAGGTCAGGCTGTGGCACAAAAACATTCTGGAGGGGGGCAAAAAAAAAAAGGGAAATTTGGGCCACAGAGTGGGACAATGACACGTTTTGGAGGTCACGGGAGCAGCCCCCAAACAGCAGAATGAGGTCAGAAAAATGGCACAATTTACACAGTGTGAGGTCACGGGGAGCAGCAGCATGAGGTCGGGGAGTGGCACAAGACATTCTGGAGGGTGGCAAAAACAGGGTAGGCCCGAGTGGGGCAATGGAAAAATTGGAGGTTCCCCCCAGCAGCCACAGCAGCGAATTGAGGTCGACAGTGGCACAAAAGACACAGTGGGGGAAAGGGCACGGCGCAGCCACAGCAAACAGCATGAGGTAAGGCAGTGGCACAATGACATTCTGGAGGTGGCCCAAAAAAAGGAGTAGGCCACAGAGTGGCACAAAGGGCCCGGGGTGGAGGTTTACCCGGGAGCCCGCCACAGTGCCCGCATTTAGGTCAGACAGGGGCACAATGACCCCGTGGTGGTCAAGGCAGAGCCACAACAGGGGAGGGTGAGGTCAGGCAGTGGCCAATGGGCAAATTTGGAGGGGGGAAAAAAAAGGAGTAGGGGCCAAAAGGGTGGGACAATGACACAGTGTGGGGGGTCACGGCAGGGGAGCCCCCAGCAGCGCCCTGAGGGGCAGACAGTGGACAATGGGAAAAGGGGTGGAGGTGGGGGTGGGCCAAAACCAGGGCCCTGGGTTTAAAAATGGTTGGTGGCGATGGAGAAAAATGTCAGCAGTGTGTGGCAAACAGGGGGGGGTTTGGGGGGCTTTAGAATAGGGGGCTGAGGCAGGTTTTTTTGAACCCCGACTTTTTTCTCACAGTTTGGGTTTTGGGGTCATTTGGGTGATGTAGTTTGACGCTAAGGCATTTGGGTTTTTGTGGAAATCCTGGCCGATCCCCGGGGGGGCCCGATTCATCTTGACAAAAAAGGTTCAAAAAAAAAAAAATCCCCTTACCCCAACCCCCCTTTTCCCCAAGTGGACAAGCGGGTTCTTCTTGGGGAAAAAAACGATGGCCCCCCCCCGCCTGAAAAAACCCCGCTTGATGGGCCCCACTTAAATGGCCGGGGGCCCACCGCTTCTCCACCGCAACTCGGCAAGTTGCGGGGAACCAACCCAAAAATTTTTGGGGCCCAGTGGTCCCGCGGATCTTTAACTGGGGTTTTTGGGCCCGAGTGGGGGTCCAAATAGGCCACCACCTGTTGGGGTTAGGGGACCCGCTCCCGGGGCCTTTCTGGGTGGTGCTGGCGCACCCTTTCCCCATAGGCGGGGGAAGGAAGCCCGCCCCATCAGTGGACCCCCAGGGCTTAGGTTATGCTGATGGAGCTTGGTACTGTTAACCCGCCCCCCCTTCCCCCCAGCAGGGCCCCTTGGGGGGAAGGTTTGTACGTGGGGCACCCGAAGGGAAACCCCCCCGGGGGCAGACCCCGTTAAAAGGAGGGACGATGCCACAATTTTCTCGGCCTTTGCAGGGGGGGCCAAAGGTTTACGGAGGGGTTTCCCTATAGTATTTGGGTTTTTCCTTTTTCCCTTTTCAATAGCTGGGGGAAAAAAGGCTCCCCTTTTGGGGCCCGGTTTGCGGGGGCCCAAAAGGGTGGGGAGCCAGAAGTCATCCCCCTGCCGGATGTGACATTGGGGTGTCAATTGCCAGGCATAATAAGCCTTTTGCGGGCCTTTGACAAGTGACTAGAGGGGCTCCCTGCCTTCCATTTTCCCCTGTTTTACTGCCTCGGTGTTGGGGGGGATCTGCCTCGTCTTTCCTCATCCTCCATCCACCCCCTCCGTGCTCCTTTCTCCTCCCCCTTTGGGCACCTGGGTAGAAAAACCCCTAAATTTTACCAGAACCCTGGGTTCTGCTCCAAAGTCCCTCCCCCCCTCCTCCTCCTTCCCTTTCAGTTTCCCCCCCGGGAATAATGTGGCCCACAAGTGTTTTGCCCCGTCTCCAGTCCCCGCCCAGGGGCGAAATTTTTTTGCATCTGTTCCAGGGCATGAAAACAGTGGAAATGGGCGTTTTTTCCTTTCCCTGTAGTCCTGGCACTGGGCAAAAAAAAAAAGTGGTCCTCCAAAAAAAGGCCTCAACAAACGGAAAGGGGTCACGCATGAGCTGCCCCTGGCTTTACATCAAAAATTACACAGGGGGGTACTTTTGTCGGTTTGGGTCCCTCAAAAAAATCGTTAATGGCCTTTCTCCCGTTCATACAGTCGGTTTCCAAAAATGTGAGGGGTGAAATTTCCTAAGGGTGGAAAAATTTCCCTATCAGAGTGTGGTTGGGGGAAGGGGGTTTTTGCCCTGAAAATCGAGGAGGGGGATTCCTGGGTTTTGACGAATTTGGTTTAAAGTGAAAGCCCAGTTTCCTGGCCTTTTTTTGAATGTTTTTAGAGATCGGGGGGTAAGACCTTTTTTTTAGGAACCTTTTCAAAACCAAAATTTAAACATGGGGCCCCTGCCCGGGGCATGGACCATCCCTCCCCGGCGAAAACCCCGGACACCCTGTTCCTCCCTTGTGTCAACCTGGTTCCGTTTTTAGTTGGCGCGGAGAAAGCCAACATCGATTTCTTGGGTGCAGGGCGCGGGGCAGTTGCTCCCCCCGTGTGGGCTTCTTCGCCCGAGGCAAGCCAGGGGTAGAAATTTCGGGGGACCCCCGCTGTGCCCTACACAAGTGGTTTTGATTTGGGCCCGAAATTGTGGAGGCTGAAATGGTGGTGGTGGGGAGGAGGAGGAAAGGGGGACATTGGCGCAGGAAAAAGAGAGTTTTTTAAAACGTGGAGGAGAAAGGGCGGCGGTTTTCTGTCCAAGGGTTTTTGGTTGCCCCGGGCCGGGGGAAACACATTCACCCAGTTTGGGGCCCTAAAAAGACATGTTTCGGCCCCCGGACCGTAGTTAAGCTCCCGACCCCTTCCCCGCTGCCCTCCCCTTGGAACAAACCGGGTAAAACTTTAAGGAAATGGGCCCCCCTTTGTTCTACATATTTATGAGTGTGTGGACTTTCCTTTTTTGAAAATAAAAATTTCGGCTTGGATCTCTCCCTCTTTGGTTCGGCACAAGCCATTAGTTTTTTGAAAAAGTGCAGAGTCCACCATTTGGAAAAGGGAGGGACTGCAGTTTCCAAAAACTTTGGGACAGGAGCATGGTCAGGGTGTGAAACCCTTTGGATGGTTGGAACATACTGTTTTTCTTTTCAAACGCCCGCTGAAGACTTTCTGAGCATGGGGTGCGAGGAGCAGGAGCATTGGCCGGGAAAATGATGTCCAAAAACGAAAACAGCTCCCTTTTTGAGGGGGTGGTGGAGGGGGCCCTTTACCCGGCTTTCAATGGCCATTTCTGCCCCCCTGGGGGCTGCTGCTGCTGTTTGCTGCGGCAGGGGTGGACCCCCCACCTCTGTGCCACGTTTTTCCCAGGCCACGGATGGGGACGCTGCATGTTTTTGGGTTTAAGGCCCCCGTGGTGCCCCAACGTTAGCTCCCCGGCCACGCTTCACTTTTGGGTTTAAAATTCTACAATTTTACCCCTATTGGCTCCTCCCCCGGGGTCTTTGCAAAGGGAAATTTCCCACCCACCAGAAAAAACCGGGGGTATCGGATTTTTTTCGCCTAACGCTCCGCCCTGAGGGACTACTTTCCCGGCCCCCCCTGCCTCGCTGAGCCCCTGTGCCGCTACTTTTTGGACCCGTAAGCGGGTTTTTTTTTACCCCGTGGCTGCTTGGCTCCCGACCTTCCCCACTGTGCTATCCTTTACTCACGGCCAAACGGGCCCATTGCTGGCTGCGACGCTGCCCGACGCGAAACTGGCGCCCCCCCTTCTCCAATGTTTATTTTAAAGCCCTTGCCTCCCCGGCTCCCAAATGCGGGGCGGCTACTTAAACATTTTATTTGGGGTTTTATCGGTTTACTGCTGTCCTAAACACCGGTCTTGGTAAGAAAAGGTGACCCCCTCACAAACATGGGCCTCCTTTCACTTTTCCCAAAATCTATACTTTTCCGGCCCACTGCAAGAAGCAGGGGATATTGGCCCCTTTCTTCGCTGCCAAATAGCTGCTGACTGCCCCCCTTTAAATTTTTCATCCTGTATTTAGTGGCGCTGAGCCCAGGGGTTTTTAAATAGATTTTCCCGGCTGAGGGAACCCGGGTGGGACCCCCGGGGGGTTTTAGGACAGGTTTAAGGGGCCCCCTGACCCGCTCCCCCGGGGCCCTTGGGCCAAAAAAAGGGTTTTTGTTTTGACGTTTCCCCCCCGGAAATCCCTTTGGGTGGGGTTGTCGATGTATCGGGGAGGAAGTGGGGTGACCCAGTCAACCCAAAAAGAAAAAATTTTGGGGTTTTTGTCAAATTTAAAGGCCGATAGAAGACAGCGGCCCCCTTTGGTTTTGGGCCCCAACCCAGTGACCCCCGCTGCGACGTTCCCCTTGCTGTGCTGCGACCTGCTCCAGGAAAGTTTGTGCTTCCCCACTCGCAGGTGGAAAAAAGCCTGCCACCTCTCTGTCTGACTTACTGTTTGTTCTAAAAAAGACAGACACCTTTTTTGGTGAAAAATATTGTATTTGATAAATACACAACCCCCGTTTTGGGCCCCAAAAAGAACCCAAATAGGAAACTTAGGGGGAACCCTTCGATATTTTAAAATTTCGCTCCACAAAAGGGAAGGAGAAATTGACTTGTATGGCCCGTTTTTAAAAACTCTGTTAAATTTTTCGAATTAAAAAAGCACCCAAAAAGGCTTAATTTAAATTTTGGGGTATGAAATTTTGCTACAGAATTTTTTCTGGGCGGGTGAAAAAAAAAGTTTTTTTACTGAGTTAAAAACTGCAGAACCAAAAAGGGTTAATTTAAACCCCCGGATGTTTAAAATTTTGCAAAAAAATTTGAGCAATCAGAAACTACTAGCTTTGTGCGTGTTTTCAATTGCTTTTTTTCTACGTACACAAAAAGAGAAAAAAAAAAGTAATTAAAACCCTTTTCTTGTGGGAAATTTTGGTAAAAGGAAAAATTTTAAATTTTTGGCGGGTGAAAAAGAAAGGGTTTTTTTTTTGGGACCACAGCAGAAAAACAAAAACTTTTTTTAAACCCCCGGGTGTAAATTGCGCCCAAAAAAATTGAGGGAAACCCAAAAAATACTAGCTTTTTTAGCGTTTTTACAATTGGTGTTTTTTTACGTTACACAACAAAGGGGAAAAAAAAATTTAATTAACCTTTGCTTTTTTGAATTATGGTACAGGGAAAAATTTTTAATTTTTTTGGCCCGGGGTTTAAAAAAAACGATTTCTTTGGGGTCCCAAAAGCGAAAAACAACGCTTAAATTTTAAACCCCCGGATGTAAATTTGGGAAAAAAAATTGAAACAACCACAAAACTACTAGCTTTTTTTAGCGTGTTACAAAAGGGGTGTTTTTTTACGGGGACCAAAAAAGAGGAAAAAATTGTAATTAACCCTTTGCTTTTGATTTTTGATATAGGAAAATTGTAAATTTTTTGGGGTTGAAAAAAGGCGGTTTCTTTTAGCACCAAAAAAAGCAAAAACAACGCTTAAATTAAAACCCCCGGATGTAAATTGCGCAAAAGAATTGAGGGGAGCCAAAAAAAGAAGTGGTAATTTTTATTATAAAAAAAGCTGTTTCTTTAAAAGAATACAAAAGGAACTGGCTTGATCCCCCTTGGATATTCCCAAAGTGCTTTTGAGGGAGATAGATTTAAAAAAGTATATGCAGCTGCAGCGGGGCGCACACTGGGAAATTCAGATAAAAAACACCAAAAAAAACAGAAAAATTTTGAACATTAAGAGAAGCAGTTTTTGAGACCAAAACTGAGACCACCCCACAAAAAAAAACGTGTTTAAAAATAGGTTTTTTCAGTTAAAAATCCCGCCCGGGGCCCCGTACCTTCCCTGATCAGTCATGAGAGCGGGATGAGCTTCCAGCGTTTCGCCCGGGAATTATTTTAGTGCGGGGGGACGTCACAGAAAAACCCGCCGGTCTCCCGATTGGCTTTATCTCTGCACATGTTTATGCAGGCTATGCCCTCTTCCTCCCGAGTGCTTTGCCCCCTGTTTAAAGCCATATGCCGCACCCTTTTATAATCAAAAAACACATTCGTTCACCCCAAGTAACCCAAAAATAGACATCGGTCAGAACCGAAGTTTTACTGAAAATTTTTCTAAACAAATTTTCCACTTCGTTAGAATCAATTCGCCCATCTTGTCCCTTTATTTTGGTGATTTTTGATATTTGTTGAGTAGTTTTTAGGGTTAAAATTTAAAAAGTGAAGTTTAGTGGAATATTTTCCTTTATGAAATTTGTATTCTGTGTTCCATTTTGGAATTCTGTTTTCTTCAGAATTGGTCTTTCCTTGATGATTATTATTATTTGACTTGTTTATGCTATGGCCGGCTTCCTTTCTAACTCCCTTGATCAAAATTTTTGGTTTGGTGAGGTGAAGGAGGTTTTTTCAGAGGGGAATTTAAGTCAGAATCACATCCCCCTTAGTTGGCTTTTCGGCCCTGCTATGTCTTTTTAAAAAATCCACTACATCTGGTGGGGGATTCAAAAATTCCCTTTAAAACTTTTTAGAACAGAGAATTATTCCCAGAGGTTTGAGAATTACCCTTTACCACCAACAGTTTAGAATGAGACATTTCTTTAAAAATTGGGAAAAAGGGAGGGATAGAATACTATAGGTAATGAAGTTTTTGATTGAGAGGAAAATTATACCTAGAAATATTGGATCTAAAATTAAAAGGCCCAAAAATTATCTAACCCGAAATTTAAGCAGGATCCAGATTTTGTTCCAAAAGAATTAGATTTACAAAATAAGATCACAAGACACCGTAATTATATAAAGGAGAGGAAACGTAATCTGTTCCTACGTGATTTGACTGATTTCAGGGGAAAAAAGGGCATTTACTTTCCTTAACTCAAATACATCACAGAAAAAAGCAGACTGTGTACAGAAGTGCGTCTTCTGAAGCCCAAAATTGACATAAAAGGAGATTTGCCAATGAGGGGTTTTAAAGGGGCGTAGGGGGGCAAAGGGGGAAAGGCAGAGGACGCCCTGGACAAGGTTACTTTGGGTTACCTTCCTCCTCCAATGCAGCCTTTTTTTGGACAGAGAGCAGGCGGAGCTACAATATCCGCTGAGACCAGGGCAGGGAAAATTTTTATCAGGACTTCTAAGAGTAACTTTCCCCTGAATTTTTCTAAATAGAATTATCGGTTCTGAATCATGGTTTGCATTTTACCCCCCAGTGCAATGTAAAAAAACTTTGATTGGGTTAAAGACAATCTTTTTATTAGAAAACTCAAATGGGAAAATTTTTTTGCAAAAAAGATCGGGGGGAGTGTGGGAAATTAGGTATAAACCGGAAAGTCTTGAAGGGTTCGTACTTTGGGTTGTTAGATCTTCTGTGATGTGGTTTGAGGAGAAGGGCTTTTTACTAACCTAAGATGTGGTAGTACTAGATCTCCTCCTGTACAACCCTATAATTCAATAGATGCATTCCTTGAGGTGGTCACGAATGAAATTAAGCCCCCTAAAAAAACAACGCCATGGAAATGTTATTTTTAGAAAAGAGAAATGCGGGCCCTTGCATAGTTTGGAATTAAAATAATAGGTCTAGTAAACCAGCAGAAAAGGGGGGGAATGTAGTAAATTTTGGATTTTTGGAGACTATAAAAAAGTTGTGCCTAGATATACTAGGAAAGAGAGAGAATTATTCTGTTCTAAGATCAGACCCGATTCTGACATTGAGAGAAACCCTTAAGGATATCCTTGACAGAGCAAAGGTGTCTCCATTAATAAAAACGAAATTAAATTTCTTTTGATGCTCCAGGGGAAGGCGACTTTTTACTTTTCCCCCAAGTTTCCAAAGGGTATCCCCCCCCCTCAAAGGGAGACCGATTGTGTCTGGGGTAGATGGCCTAACTCAGAATGTGGGTATCTATTTAGACCAAGTGTTGAGGGAATTTGTTACAGCTTCCCCTCTATTTAAAGAGACACATTGACTTACTATCAAAGATTGAAGGTTTACTGTTGACTAATCTTTTTGGCCCATATTGATTTCGAGGCCCTCTATTCACGATTTACACGAAGAGGCTTGAAGCTGTGGATATTTCCCTAGTTTAAAGGGGAAAGGGTTTTTGGGACGCCCAAAATGAGTTCATTCGGGCTGTTGTATTTATATTAATAAAACTTTTTTCCTTGAGGGAAAAGGGACCTCCCCCAGCTAAGGGGCACAGCAGGGAGAGCCCTTTGCTCCCACTATGCATATGTGTCCCTGGGTGGGGGAGAGGGAGGTAGTTTTGCTGACATTATAATGTTACCATGATTATATCCTTATTTTCGTTAGTTCTAGATAAAATCTTTATTCTTTGGCAAGGTGTGAGATGACTTTATTTCTTTTCCTTTGAGGCTTTGAACTTTTAATTCACGGGGATTGTGATTCACATTGAATAAAAAGCATGTACTGCCATTTCTGGTGTTTCATTTTCAAAAACCAAAGTAACACACTTGGGACAAATTTTTTTTAGAAGAAAACAGAAAACTAACGCCCTTTTTAAAATGGGACAGTTGTCATCCCAGACCCCTTTGGAGGGGGGTTCTAGAGGGCAGTTTTTTTCGGGTTAGAAGAAATGTTTTGATTTTGAAACATTTGTTGATCAATTAGGACTTGAGGCTCGATTTTTTAGAAAGGGGAATACCCTACAAAAGTTCTTGAGGGGTATAATTATGCCTGGTTTCAGGAACGAGGGCCTCCCGTTTCCAAAAAGGAAATAACCGGATAAGGAAAAACCCAAAGAACTAAGAATATTGGGGGCATTCGACTACAAGTCAAAAAATTTCGGGAGATCCTCACGAGATATTGGGGATTGCCCCCGACAGGCCGGATGTGAAGGAATTTCTGCCGAATTTCCCCTATCCAAAACCGAAAGGACGTGTCTAAAGATAGATGGTCAAAAAGTTATTTCTCGGGGGTATTAAGAGAGGACTGTTGGTTACGCAGAAGACCCATAGGCTGTTTTCGTTGTGGTGCTTGCAAGTTCTGTAAAAAATTGTCACAAACTAAAGATTTTGAAATGGGGAGGATCAGGGGGATCTCAAATTAAGCATTTTATCAATTGCACACTTGGGGTTGTTTATCTTGTACCCGTCCCTGCCCCCTAAATTATGTGGGCAAAAACGGAGGGAATTAAAGGGGAATATTGGGGAACACTTGAGTGAATAAAGGGAAAAATCGATACTCCTATAGCACGTCATATGAATAGAAACATCAAAGGGGCAGAAAGGGTTTATTAAGTTTGTTTGGTAGATTCCCCTTCCTCCTCCCCCTCGTGGAGGTAATTGGGGGTAGGGCTGATTTTGCGCGGGAAAGTCGTTGGGCTATAAATGGATTGTGTGTTTCCCCATGGCCTTAATGAGAATTTTCTCTTGCGTGTTTCTTTGTGTTTCTTGTTTTTTTGTTTTTTTTTCTCCTTCACCTCTCCCTTCAGTTCTATTTAGGATAAACTCTGTTATTGGTAGTTTGTAAAGTGAAGTATTGGATCAGTGATTTATTACGGTCACTATAATATTCTAGTGGATGATGACACCTATTAGTACATTGCACCTGTTGGTGGTAAAAATACTATGCATAGTACGTTTAATAGGTCCGTAGATTGGACTAGTTTGTCCTTTCCTTTTTGTGATTGCAGTGCATCTTATCAGACTATTAATCTAACTATGAACTTTCCTGACTTAAATATGTGACAGACTGGTGTGCATTTACAGGAGCACTCTAATAATTTTATGCACATTAGGTGCTTAAACATATGTGGAGAGAAATTATTATCATAACATATGAGCATCGATCTGCAATTTGTGTAGTTTAGTTAATGTTAATCTAGGTTCAATTGACTTGAAAGTAAGTCACTGCACGCATGCGGCGATTTAGTGTGGTTGTCGGGGGGACCGGGACGCCACGACTTGGCGCGTGCGCAGTTACACCTCCGAGACGCTCTGTTTTGTTCGTCACATGGCGAACTATTGTTTCTGCGCAAGCGCAGTGTTACTTCCGGGATGCTCGGTTCTGTCTGACATGTGACGTGTTTGTCGATAACGGCATCTCTCTAAAAGGTAAGGGACTTGGATAGCGTGCTATGTTCTTACACCGACAGTGGCTTCTTGGTGGTCATCCAGAATAGTCTTGCCTTCCTATTGGTTAAGGTTGTTGGAGGTGGAGTTTGTACTTGTATTTAAAGTGGTCTCTTATACTGAACAGGTGGGTCACAAGTGAGAGGCACCTCTCTCATGGAGGATACACTAACCTCCGGCCTCATGTATTTTTGCTATACCCACTGATGAACTCTGCGTCTACAGAGGGAAACGCGTTTGGGTGAAGTAGGTGGGATCTCTATGTAAGTTATTTGATTCTTGTTTATGATCCTGTCTACAGAGGTTAGTATATGTACTCTTTGATTGTTTTTGATTGATCTTCTTATTTGTACTCCTTGTTTGTAGGGACAATTAGGTGAGGAGTCTTCAGTGCGGGACCGTCCTTTTCGGGACGCTGATCCCACGGAGTACTATTCCTAGGGTAACAGATAGACTAGGGTACTACAGGTTTTCTACTTTTCTTGTGACCAATAGGGATTTTTGCAATTTTTCTTGATGGGTCACTTTATGTTGTGGAATTTTTGATATATCTTGTTGATGTCGTTTTTAATAGTGAAAATTAAAAGTGAAGTTTTTGTGGAATATTTTCCTTTATGACATTTGTATTCTATGTTCCATTTTGGAATTCTGTTTTCTTCAGAATTGGTCTTTCCTTGATGAAACTTTTTATCGCTCTCACACTCAAACTGGTTACTGTAAGTTCAATATTGCACCTTAAGGCAAAAAACTGACTGAGGTGCTTAAAAATGAATTGTTGCTCTACATAAAGATGGCCTATGCTATAACAAGTTTTCCAAACTGAGCTGCAGCAGTGGCCAAGATCATACAGTGGTTTAACAAGACAAGTTCCACTCAGAACAGGCTTTGCCATGGTCTACCAAAGAAGTTGAGTACACGTGTTCAGCCTCATATCCAGAGATTGTCTTTTCAAAATAGACATTTGAGTGCTGCCAGAATTGCTGCAGAAAGTTAAAGGAGTTGGTAGTCAGCCTATCAGTGTTCATAGCATACGCCACACACTGCATCAAAGTGGTCTGCATGGCTGTCATTCCAGAAGGAAGCCTCTTCCAAAGATGACGTACAAGAAAGCCCACAAACAATTTGCTGAAGACAAGGAGACTAAGGACATGGATTACTATAAATATGTCCTTCGATCTGATGCGACCAAGCAACACTTCTTGGTTTAGATGGTGTCAAGTGTGTCTTGCCTACAGTCAAGCATGGTGGTGGGAGTGTCATGGTTAGGGGCTGCACGAGTGCCCCAGCTTTGGGGCGATACAGTTCATTGAAGGAACCATGAATGCCAAGATTTACTGTGACATACTGAAGCAGAGCATGATCCCCTTCCTTTGGAAACTGAACTCAGGGCACTATTTCAACATAATAACCCCAGACACACCTTCAAAACCACCACTGCTTTGCTGAAGAAAATAAGTTTAAATTGCTGTACTGGCTAAGCATGTCTCCAGATCTAAACCCAATTAAGCATCTGTGGGGCATCCTTAAAGGGAATGTGTCATCAAAAAATAATTATTGTTTAACTCACGTTTTTATGTTAAACAAATTTTTTAAGAATTTTTGGTTATATTTATTTTTAATTTTTCATATCACTTTCAATATTTTTTAATAATTCTTAAGTCCTGCAGTTTTCACTTTGGCCACTATGCCTTGTTTGCACAGCTTTAACAGCAGTCTTAGAGATAGTTTACAGCAGATTCATGCACATAGGAGTCTTAATACTGTTTCTGTCCCATAGACTTCAATAGGACAGTTTTCTAGTCATGCTGTGTGACCTAGGAAGAACTCACTCTGCAGGGAGGAGGGGGATGAGAGCTGTGACTATCTCCTCTTGTGATTGGTGGATTCTGTGTTATCTATTCACACTGGTGTCTCCTTTCAGTTTGACCCTGCTTGTGTTAATAATGAACACACTGCTGAAAATCTTTATCTATAGGGCAGGATGTGTCAGACTGTTATTAGGCTAAGTGGCCAAAGTGAAAACTGCAGGATGTAAGAATTATTAAAAAATATTTAAAGTGATATGGAAAATTAAAAATAAATATAACCAAAAATTCTTTAAAAATGTGTTTAACATAAAAACGTGAGTTAAACAATAAGTCATTTTTGATGACACATGCCCTTTAAATGGAAAAAGGAGGAGTATAAGGTCTCTAACATCCACCAGCTCCATGATGTTATCATGATGTCATCATGGAGGAATGGAAGAGAATTCCAGTGACTGAAACCTGTGAAGCTCTGGTGAACTCCCTACCCATGAGAATTAAGGTGGTGCTGGAAAATAATGGTGGCCACACAAAATATTGACATTTGGGGACAATTTGTTCATTTTTACTTAGGGGTGTACTCATTTTTGTTGCCAGCGGTTTAGACATTGATGGTTGTTTCTTGAGTTATTTTGAGGGCACACCAAATTTACATAGTTATGCAATCTGTACAGTGACTGCTTTACATTATATAAAAGTGTCATATCTTCAGTGTCGTCCTATGAAAAGGTATAATACAATATATACAAAAATTTGAGGGCTCTACTCACTTTTTTGAGATACTGTATTGTCTATTATTACAACAGAATCAGCTGACATTCTGTTGTGTGTTGCAAACAGCTGAATCTAACTGATGCCAGGGAAATCAGGCTTTTAAGTCTAAAAAAAAGTACAAAAATCAAGTAGTAAACCTGAAATTGTTAGAACTGCAGTTCCAGTTATTAGGCAGCAGAGATGTACCTACACAATTACAATAAGTTAATGATGAATGCAGTATATAATCTATACATAATGTATTCTTGTGTTTTCATTTTTTACTTTGTTTTGTACTAACATTTTATTTTAATTAAAAAAATTAGTTGTGAACCATAAGTGCCTAGTTTATTTTCATAAAGCTTTTACAACTCCATACAGTTAAATGAGTCAAGAAACATTAGGGTAACCATTTCACTTTTTCTTTTCACCGGTTTTGATAAACCTGCCCCAATGCAGAACTATGAAGTACACACAGAGAATGCCATGTTGGAAAAACCCAATATTTTCTTTTTATCATACATTTTAGTTTTTTACAATTACATTTTTCTAGTGCCAAACATAAAAACTTTAGAAACATGTTTGGTCTATCAATGACTATGGAATTATTTTTTCTGAGCCCTGTATGCAGGTTCAGAATGTTCTATATATTAGATTTTGTAAATGTAATTGCAACATGCTGAACTTACACAACTAAAAGAAATATATTTCTGCCATGAACAGGTTTTGACATGAAAACATGTCTTTTGGAGGTGACATCCAATTTTTCTGTAATTTGTCAAATTTAGGTAACAACTAGAAACATCAACACTTGGAGCATTTTATCAGCACCATTTAGACCAAAGCCTGACATAATCTGCATAATAAAAGTGGGTCAGTGCATACATTTAATAGATTTATGTTCCAGTAAACTGAACTTAACAAATAAATTTTCCATTCAACCTCACTATCAAATTTTAGAAATTAATTTGTTAACATTATGGGGACTGCGCAAACAAAGAGATCACATTACAGTTTATTTTTATACTTCC
Source organism: Phyllomedusa bahiana (assembly GCA_025379985.1). NCBI lineage: Eukaryota > Metazoa > Chordata > Amphibia > Anura > Hylidae > Phyllomedusa > Phyllomedusa bahiana. The sequence continues at coordinate 86,252 of JAODAL010006813.1, forward strand.
TTTGATGCTAATTGTCTTCTGTACAGATGTTTAAATTATATCTCTAAATTTCACTAATGTATGATTTACTTTGCACAATTGCTCTGACATGGTTACTGAAGCAGTTAGTTTCTAATTTAAGCTATTACAATCCTATTACATTCTATCACTGTAAAACGTAATAATTGTTGGATTATTGCTACATATGGCACAGCATAAAAGTAAGAGATTTTCAGTATAATTATTTAAATCATACAGAAATGTGGATATTTATTGTAAGGTAATATAAAATATCTTTGTCCTACAAAAAGTATAGGTTAGTCTTTGGTCCATTTTTATTTCAAGGACATGATTGGCAAATTATAGAGTTCCACACTACTAGTCTCTTTAATGTGAATCCTACACAGGAAAACGAAAGATGTTCCAGGTCTTTGAAACTCATAAATACTTCAATAACTCCATTCCAATATCAAACAGGTATTCTGACACAAATATCCACAGGAGGCTTACCACCCACCGCAACAAAAATTAAAAAGTCAAAACTGTCTTTTCAATACTGCATTTATTTCCCAATTCTCTTTTATTCAAAATGTGACATGTAGAATACCAAAACGGGAATATGCTTTAAACATTTGTTTGTAACAAGACTGATAAAAAGAAGATTTAAATGACAGATAAGTATTAGGAAATGTGTTATTATACTCACAAAGATAGAAACAATATAATAAGCCCATATCTTATTGTGCAAATCAGTCAAAGATAACTGTCCAATTTAGTTTTTTTTTTTTTCATAACTAAAAATCTGTTTAGTAGGCTGCTCAGATCTATCCCTGTTTTGCTTGACACCAGTCCGGGTGTCCAGAACCCAATTTTTATCACTCTTACCCTAAGGGTAAGTTCACACAAATGAAATTTGGGGGGGCTATTTCGGAAAGTTTTGACTTCAATATGTCCGAAATGCACCCTGCAATTACAGTAATTTATAGCTCTCATAGAGGTCTATTTGCAGCTACTCAGGATCCTGGAAGGAATAACCATAACAACACCACAGGGTGGGGTCAGATTAAAGAGTTATAAAAGATAGGTGCATTTTATTTCTCTCATTTATTGCCTCTGCTGGCTCACTAGAAGGACTAAGCGAATTCAAATTTTGGGGCTCTAGGAACGCTTTTACTTAGAGGCTTTCAATGAAGAAAGTTAAATGCACATTTTCACTCAATGGGTTACCCTAAGAAATGTTTGAGGAAGGCATTTAACAAGACTTTGACGAGCGACAGAGGATTTATTAAATCAGTAAACAAAAGAAGAAGGAAAAAAAAAGATTTAATTCGTTGTATAGGTACCCTTGATGATAGAGCCAAAAAATGAAGGTATCTTAAAAACATTGGACATTCTGAAAACAATCCGTATTTCGAGGTGATTCCTAAATATTGTGTCACTTAGAAGAGGAAAAAATCTTAGGGATGAATTTGTGCATAGTCATTTCGAGGGAGATGGCAAAAAAACATGGTTACAGTCTTCGGTGGTAGGCTCATATTCCTGTGGCAACTGTTCATTTTGTCCTTTTATATGGAAAACTAAAGAATTTTTTAATCCCATTGATAAGAGAAGATTTGAGATAAGACAGTTCATCAACTGTAAAACCAGAGGGGTGATTTATGGGGCTATGTGTACTTGCCCCAAGATTTATGTGGGAAAAACCATACAGGAGTTTCGTCATCGGATCTCGAAACATCTGAGTACTATTAATACTACGACACCCCCCTAGCGAGACACATTTTGGAAGTACATAATGGTGAAATAGAGGTGCTAAAATTTTGGGGCATCTGTGTGAAAAAGCTAGGGGTAAGAAAGGCCGATCTGGATGTAGTTTTGTTGCAGGAAGAGGCAAGATGGATATATAGACTCAATACATTGAACCCCAATGGCCTAAGAGAAGGCTTTTCATTTTCAGCATTTATTTAATCTTGCTGATTCCCTATATAATTTTTGAAGAAACATAAGATATGTGATTAAGTACGGTCAGTGGTACATAGCACGGGTGAATATATGAGTATAGGAGCATCTGAGTTCACATAGGTTTTTTTTTTTTTCTCTCCTCCCTCATCTCCCTCCTGCTTCCTCTGCCCCCACTTTGTCCCTCATTTTCCCTGTGTCTTGCAATGATGATAGGTGTTGATCGCATGAGGCCACAGTTTCTATTTAGCAAATTGGGATGTATGTGTATTGATTCTGTGCATGAAGAGTTTGTTGGCAACTGAATCATATAATACATACACCTACGTTGCTATGACGAGACGCAGCTCGGGAGTAGATCACCATCTATTTATGTATACATCTATTTATATATAGATTTATTGTTTCTACTCACTGCGTGGATTTTTTGTTGATTTTAAAGACAGTATATGCAGTACAAATGTATGCAAATACAGTCGAGTGTGAATGTACTAACATTTTTGCATACTCTCATTGTAACGTAATGGATTGGTTTGCTAGCCGTGATCTGGAAGAAAGAATCTTTAATGGGAAAGGTGGGAGGTGACGTTGTTTAACCATAGGGCCTGTAGCTTTATTAAAATGAATATGTATATTAGATACAGAGGAGAAGTGGTTTATGGGAAGAGACTAAGACAATAGTGTACAGTACAATGGAGTATGTATTCCCAATGAATATGCATATTAGACATGGAGGAGAAGGGGTTCATGGGAGGTGATAAAGCTGGTAGTGTGCTGTGAATTGTAACACCTATTCTGCTTAGTACATTCTAGGTGAACCACGCAGATGCAATAATGTGAGAGAAATTGGACGGAAGTCCATCACAGTCAGGTGAGATATCTCCACTAATACAGTACGCTGGCGCGGGCGGCATAGTGAGATAGGGCGCAAGCCCGCTATGGAGATGGTGAAATTGTCTGAGGAATGTTGTTTATGGGCGCATGATGGCAGTGGCAGCACATAGTATCAGTGTGCATGCAGGAGAGCAAAAGGGGGAATGGGTTTTGTGGATTATCTGATGGCTAATTGGTGAGCACCTGGATAGGGTGTGTACCTAACATGTTATAAAAGGAAATGAGCTTAGACCACATGGGACCGGACCTCTAACCCCTGATGAAGCCAGTTTAGCTGGTGAAACATGTTGGGGAGGTCAGGCATGACATTTTAAATTGTGATGTCTCACCTCTGTCTACAAGTGTTACCCGCTGCAGAGGGTATCACAAGGAAACCTCATATATTTTATGTCCATTAGGTTAGGGATGACTGTCCAAGTAGGATGCTTGGGATCCCTTACTGGAGTTAGTAAATGACTGTATATATATAAGGCTTTCCTGTTAATAGGTGGTGTTCCACCAGACTTGATAATAGAATAGGAGTTATTCTTTCAGAAGTAGAAAGGGATAAATTGAGAGGTTAGAAATCAGGTTTTTAAATAGTGTGTATAGAGGTTAAGTGTTATACATAATAAAGTTACGTTTTAGTGTTTTATAGATTGAGAACTGATAGAGTTTAAGTTTGCCTATGGCAAAATAGTAAATATAGTGATCAATAGTCATTCTATGTTCTCTTGCGAGATTTCTATTTTTTTGGAGACTAATATTAATAGTGTAGCACACCAAATGCATGCTCGACCACTGCTCCATTTGAAATCCTTCTCAATGCAGGTCTTAAAAGTTAGAAAAACAAGGCATCTGAGACCCCCACTCTAGTGGTTATAGGATCCTTCAGCATTTACGTATTTGGAAGATTCTTTAACCTAAAGAATTAAAGATAGTCATATGAATTTGTAAACTAATGACCCTGTTGATCCTATTTTAAATGTTTTAGCCATAAATTATTCCCTATATTTGCAAAGCAGATCACATGTTTTTAGTGTATAAACTGGCTGTATGGAATGACATTTCATTCATTGGGATGTTCCTGCCATGAACAGCTATTTGTTGTGCTGTAGTAACTATAGATGCACATTATCACTTACAAATAAATAAAGAGAGCAGCAAGAAATGCAGAACAGGAAGAATTCTTATGCTGGAATTGAGTTTTTTTTTATTTTACGGCCCAAAGATATATTTAAACTTTTAGAAATTTCCATGTAAATGTAAAAAGTTATTTTTTTTTAATAAAGGGAAACTGAATTAAATAAATAAAACTGCAGCGCTTGACAAGCACCATTGTTCAGATCTCTCAGCCTGAGAGTTTCTACAAGGCATTTTATGTGGTGAAATGTTAAAATAGGTTAAATCTATTTTTTTTTACAGACGCACAAAATGTCATCTTCCAGTGAAGCTGCTCCTATGATTAACATGATATACTGTTTGGAGAAAATAAAATATACAAACTTTATCATCTTTTCTGATGTTCTAACCTACTTTTTGCTCTTTGTAATATACAAAATTGAATTTGCTAAATTTAAAAGATCAAGAAAATACTACTATCAGATTGAATTTACTTGTTATGTGTCTATATTTATGACTTGGATATAGAATTTTTTTATCTTTGTTCGAAGACCATATCCAGTAAGTTGGAATCAATTAAATAGTGGGCACCAAGGGCAATATGTATGTACAGGGCTGCGCCAAAAGTCTGGCATCTTTTAAGCCCGAAAACTGATGCAGCCCTGTTTGCTATATTTTTAATCAGACACACTTCATTATTAGGTGCATTACAAAGCGTCCATGGCCCTTTGTAATGCGCATAAGATTGGGGGCTGTGCTGGAGGTGTTTCGCTCTATGACCGTATTAAGCTGCACATTTATGACTGCTTATCGGCAAATCCAGGTGCATTACTGCTGGAACTGGTAGAGCACTACAAAATTGATTTACTTGAGCCAGAATTGTCACTTAGAAGCTAGAAAGTGCTAAATCTATGACCCGCAGTAGAACAGATTCATAGATTCAGGTTCATTCCACACTACTAATGCACGCAAAAAAAATGATACCTGGGCATTAAAAATCATACATGTCTCCCCAAATGTCTGGGGTATTTAATGCTTTATTTTAATTATGAAGACATTTTAACCCCTTAACAATAATTGAGTTAACTGTATGTCATGCGGTCAATAAGGGAGTATGGAGTAGGATCATGGACTGGTGTCGCTGGAATAACTTTGATCCATTCATTTAACCACCAGGTCACCAAGACCATAGCAAGTTGTTAAAAAAAAGTGTGGCTGTGTTTGTCACCCCCCTGCTTTCCCCCTACTTGCCTCAAAAAGGAATTTGCCAGATGGAAAAACCATTTAAAATTAACATTTACACTCTGTCCATTTCCTTTAGGGATGTCAAGAGAACTTAGCATGACTACTGAAATCAGTGATTGACTACAGAGGTTACAGGCTGATCATAGAACAGGAAGAAAACAGAGACCAAAGGACACTACCAACAGCTTCAGTGATGTATTGGCAGTGCGTACAAAGATGAGAATTTGGCTCTGTCTCCACTGTACACAAAAACAATTGTTGATTCAGCGTTTTTCATTTTCTAAGAATGCTGAAAAGATGGTTGAAGAGGTCCCATAGACTTGTATAGTAAAAACGTCCTGTTGTTTCCACAGAATGTTTTTCTTCTGCTCGTTTTTTTGCTAGTCGTTTTTTGAAACATGTTGCAAAAATCGACTGACCAGAGCAGAAAATTTACTATTGGAGTCTATGTAAAGCAGCGGACGGTTTTTGGCACCTTTTTTTGCAGAAATCCATAACAATTATAATGCTGCACATTTTCACACAAAAAAACAAACCTCAGTTCTATGAATGTTTTTAGGATTTGGCTTTCAGCAAAAAAAGGTTTTTGCATAAAAATAGAGGATTATTTACTGTAAGAGCAATGAGCTTATAAAACTTTCCCTCTCTCACCAGTGAAACTTGTCATAGTGAATTCACTAAAAGCGTTTAAAAGTGAAATCATATTACAAATTAATAGTGAATAGATTTCTGGAGAAGAGTCATTGATCTAGGGGTTTATTCTTATTGGCAGATAGAAGTTGGGAAGGAATTGTTCCCTATAACATGGACAATTGGCATCTACCTCATAACTTTTTTTTAGCCTGTCTCTAAATCAGCAATATAGGATAATGGATCGATCTCTTTTTACAGTCTTACAAATTATGTAACTATGCAAATGATTTGTTAGTTGGGCAACTCCTTTAAGTTATATATAGCTATTTAGGGACTGCATTACTTTGGTTTGGCTCTAAATGGTAACTACTAGAGATGAGCGAGCAGTAAAAAGTTCTAGTTCAATTAAAATCTCGAACTTTAGTGTGTTAAGTTTGAGGTTCTATTCAAACTCGAACTTGAACCCCATTAAATTCAATGGGAGAAGATGTTCTGCTTAATTTTTATACCTATACAGGTGAGGAGAAGCTGTAATTACCATCCCTAACAGTAAACCAGATAAGTGGAACAACTTAGTAAAGAAAATTTGGCTCTAAGAGTGACAGAAAAAAATTGAGAGGCTAAAATACTTTATTTTTCATTCCCTTTAATGGCTAACTGAAAAGATGAGGACAGCTTGCAAGCAGGGGTGTAGCTATGGGAGGTGCAGCGGTATCAACTTCTACCGGGCCCTGCATCCTGACGGGGCTCAAAAGCCCCTTTGACACATAGGAGATTTAGAGACGATGTGTTATACAATTACTGAACCCCCAAAACTGCAAAAACTGAAGTTTTGAGCACTAAGTATGATTTAGCAAATCCAAGCACTTTGTATAATATATATCCATGTATATGAGAGTTAGGTGTTATGTCAGCCTGGAAATGTCTTCAAATAACAGCTTTTGGTTGTGGGAAAGATGCAGCCAGCAATACCAAAATCCCTAACTATTGATGTATATGGAGAGGAAAATGCTATCTAACTAAGAGCAGTCTGTACAGTACAGAGAGTGAGCTGACATTGGTGTTCACAAGGCAATACAGTGAAATATATATAACATGGTCATGTGATTTTAGCAGCCAATGATAGCCTTACACCTCAGCAATGACATTTTTGACACTTCTCTATGCTCTGCTTGTTTGGATGGCCAAGAAAAGTGCCAAAAGGGGATTGGATGGCCAACAAAAGTGCAGAAAGCCACTCTAAACGAAACTTAAAATGGTGTGACAAACTAGAACTAGAACCTTACTCGAACGAACAGTAAAATGTTCAGTTCGGTTCGAGTTCTAAAAATTCAAGAAGTACTACTAGAACGTAACTTTTCTAGAACAGTTCAATCAACACTAGTATTTCTTACAATAACTGGCCCATGCAAAAACGATAATAGCTGTACAATTTAAGGGCCGTTCACACGGCTTATTTCAGGGACGGATTGCAGCCGTATTGCGCGCCGTACTGCACTGCAATACGGCTGGAATCCGTCCCAGCCATTACGGTAATCCACAGTTCTCATAGAGAACTGTGGATTCCGTCTCTCCTACCAGCTCAGCGAATCCGCCGGGCGGGGAGAAAGTGACATGCACATTATCCCGGCGGAATACGCGCCGTGGATAATGAATGTCTATGGGGCCGGGGAGCTGTGCCCCCGGCCCGCCCCCGCACCGCCCCTTATTCAAGCCGGAAGTGCGGGCGGAATCCGTCCCGCAATTACGGCTTGAATAAGCCGTGTGCACTAGCCCTTAATGTCATATCAAGTAACATTATAAAGGTTACATTTCCACGGACTAAACAGCTTCCTTAAGTAAAGATCTGTTAAATCATTGAAAATATTCAACACTTCACACAATAAACCAAAAGTCCTTAGTATACCATATACACAAATTAGATAATGATGTGTAAGTCAAACGGTTTGAATATTGACATGCTATAAGTACCAGGGCTCATTTATTATTCAGCCATAAAATAACAAAGATGGTGGATGTTACAATTGCTCTTGTTAAACTAATATTATTATTTTCTTTAAATGCAGTGCAATTAGTTCTAAATGTTTTAAGGGACAGTATCTCGGTTAAATCCTTATCGCATTTGAGTACTGCAGTGTATTATGTCTGTCAGTGTTACACTGACAGGCGGCCTATTAGGACCTTCTTCTAACAGGGCCAAAAAAGTCTGCATTCATGGCAGACCTGGAGAGCATTGTTTGCCCTCTAGTTGCCTTAGCAACCCAGTCTTATGTAAAGATATATTTGTTATATTTGTGCATAGGATGCTTGCTGTGATGTTCTTCACTTTGAAGTATAGGTATATGCAGGGGTGTAACTAAAGAAGCCTGGGCCCCATAGCATAACACACATTTACCAGTATCCTATAAGTCATGCAGTTACTAGATAATACAAAGAGCAAATACCTAACCATATGGATCACCACCATACTGCTACAAAACACATCCCACTATACCAAGACCAACATTATCAATAACACTACTAATAATTATACCGTCAGAACAGGACCACAAAATTACCACCGCATATTGACTGAATATTACTCTTATACTATTATCAAATAAAGATCAGTATACAAAGACCAATATTACCACTATACAGTGACCATATAGTGGTAGATACCAGTTGTACACAGGCTCTGCATACATATATCGTAAGTGATTACAGTACAGTTACATCCAGAGAATCAAGACGTCTTCTCTGATGAGTCATTCACTTTCCCTTCTTTTCTGCACCTTGTCCTGTGTGATATGATTATTTCTCCCAGCCACCACTCATCTCTGCACAATATGCACTATGTATCTTAGAATCCTCACTTTTTTAGTACCTCTTTACTTATCCCTCCATCTGTACAAACTTTCCATAGGTGAGAGAGTAAGTGCAGGCCATAGCTTAGATGCACTGTCTCTTAAGGGGGTCAGGAGGATCAAAGGACTAACCACCTGGAGATTGTGCTATGGCTATGGACTGTATACCTCAGAATAATATTATGTGGTCCAAACTCCTTCCCCTGCACCCTAAAAGATAAGCCTCAGGGGATGCAAGGGATGGAGTTTAATACTTTCATGACTTTTGTAGTGTTTGTGTTTTTTCTCCAGATTTCCTAGTTGGACTATAATGGATTTATCGGACTACATCAGACCAGTGTTGAATATGTTTCTTTAATAAAATTATCAATGACTAATGTTGTTGGGGAGTGTTTATTTAAATAAAGTGTTTGTTTGTGTTGTGTCAGTGTGTTTCTTTTACCATTTATTCCACTATTAGTAATGCAGGTGTTTGAGAGTTGCCTCTCCATTACTAGCACTGTGACTGGGTGTCAGCTTTGGGGTGACAAAAACAGAACTGGCTGACACCCAGCCCCAGCGCTAATACCATAGTAGAGAGACGTCTGTCAAACACCTATTTTCCTAACACTGGAAAACAACTTGTGGAAAATACACTGAAACAACACAAAAACACTGTATTTAAATAAACACTCCCCAACAACATCCCTCATTGACCATTTTATTAAAGAAATAGATCCAACACTGGTCCATCGTAGTCCAACATGTCAGAAATAGCAGGGAAACCTGTAAAATCCAAAAACAATAATCATCATTTGACTGACAGCTATCTAAATTGCCAAGGGCAGCATGACCCTATGGGGGGCACAATATGTAAATAATGTATAATATTTTTTTACCATATTCTTTCATATATATTTTATGTCTATTTCAAATATTAACCAGATCCTGACTCGGCCATTTATCCCCCTTCTTGACAAAGCACATTTTCATTTTCCATAGTACACTCAGGTTTGAACTCACATATCATTGAAAGATGGCAAAAAAATTGGCACAATAACGGAGTGCAAGAAAGAGTTAATCTGGTTATTTGAAATAGACAATACAAATAAATGAACATTTATAATTTCTAAATAATTTGATTATCTTAATTTTAATTATATTTTATATTACAATTAGTGTTGAGCGATTGCGTTGGCTATCGACATCGGGCGATAGTCGATAGTCGGCCACCATCGATAAGGTTTTTTCGATAGTGAGCAGTCGATTATGAGCGATGACCATTAAAGTCTATGGGAGAGCAACAACACCTTCATTCTTACACCCAAACAGGGCTGGAGAAGCTGGAATTAACAGCCACAACAGTCAAATGGATACCTGCAACATCTTAGGCACAACACTTAGGCTATAAAAGCCACAGAAAAAAAGTCACACACCATTCACTATCCCTGTCTTGTACCACAGCATGACCCTTAAACCTGCATCACCCACAAATTAAAAAGTGCCAGAAGGCAGTATTATTTGAACCATCATTTTACTTGAACTGGACATTGAATATCCCTTTCCTGGAACGCAGCATGACCCTAAAAACCTGCATGACCCACAGATTAAAAAGTGCCGGAAGAAAGTAGTCTTTGAACCACCATTTTAGTTGAACTGGACATTGACTAGAACTGTCCTGGACCGCAGTATGACCATTAAACCTGTCTGACCCCCAGATTAAAAAGTGCCGGAAAAAGGAGTCTTTCAACCACCTTTTTAGTTTAACTGGACATTGACAAACCCTGTCCTGGACCGCAGCATGACCCTTAAACCTGTCTGACCCACAGATTAAAAAGTGCCGGAAAAAGGAGTCTTTCAACCACCATTTTAGTTGAAATGGGCTTGACAATTTCTGTCCGGCCACAGTATACCAAAAAACCCGTCGACCCCCGATTAAAAAGTGCCGGGAAAAAAAAGTCTTTAACCCCCATTTTGTTTAAAAGGACATTGACTAAACTGTCCTGGACCGCAGTATGACATTTAAAAACCCGTCTACCCCCCGATTAAAAAGTGCCGAAAAAAGGAGTCTTTTAACCCCCCCATTTTTTTAAATGGACATTTACAAAACCCTTCCTGGGCCGCAATGCCCTTAAACCTGTCTGACCCCCCCGATTAAAAAGTGCCGGAGAAAAGGGGTCTTTCAAAACCATTTTAGTTGAATGGACATATACTTCCCCCGTCCTGTCCCCCAGTATGACCATTAAACCTGTTGACCCCCCGATTAAAATGCCGGAAAAAGGAGTTTTTCAACCCCCATTTAGTTGAACTGGGCATTGACATACCCGTCCTGGACCGCAGTAGACCCCTTGAACCTGTCTGACCCCCCGTTTAAAAAATGCCGGAAAAAGGAGTCTTTCAAAACCCCCATTTTATTTAACTGGACATGACTATACCCGTCCTGTGCCCCGCATGACCCAGGGGCCGGGGTTAAGTGGGTGCGGTGAGAGCCCAGGCTGGCGCTGTTATTATTAAAACCCCAGGGTTTAAAAGCCCGAGACGCGCAAAGAAAAGTCGTGCTGAAGAGATGCGGGAAACGGGAAATTGAAACTCCAGCCTTCCTCAAAACCCGTCAAGACCTGGGGAAAGGGTTTCCCCTCCTATGAGTGCGGACCAATTTACTTCACTTGGGAAAAATGGTGGTTAAGCTCCGTTTCCCCCCAGTGCCCTTTTTTTTGGCATTCTTTTTTTTTCATTTTACCAATGCTGAGGAAAATTGTCTCTGTACTTTGTTCTCTGTCCGTGCTCCATCTCCATGTCCTCTGAAAAAACAACATTGGTAAGTTTTCCGTACCTCCTTGTACAATTAGGGAAATTTTTTTTTACCAGCTTTTTTGTACATGCAATTTTTTAGTATTTTTAATTCAAAAAAACACATTTTTAAAATAGGTGGAATCCCACCATGTCTTTGTTTTTTTTTTTAATTGTATTAAAGGGGTTGTCCCCAATACCGGGATTGATAGCTATTTTTTGAGGAAAAATTTCGTTGGCATCGAGATCGAGCGATAGTTAGTGGCCGCTATGATAAGGTTTTTTGATATGTGCCTCGATTTGAGGATTTCCATTAAAATCTATGGGAGGCAACAAACCTTAAATTATTAACCCAAAAAAGTGGAGAAGCTGAAATTACATCCACAAAAGTCAAATGGATACGTGCTACATCTTAGGGAACACACTTAGGTTATAAAAGCACAGAAAAAAAGGGACAGACCTTTTACTATCCCTGTCTTGTACCATCCATGACCCTTAAACCCCGCATCACCCCAAATTTTAAAAATGCCAGAAGGCAATGATTTGAACCCCATGTTACTTAACTGGACATTGAATATCCTGTCCTGGAACGCAGCAAAGACCCCGAAACCCGCATGACCCCCAGATTTAAAAAGTGCCCAAAAAGGAGTCTTTTAACCACCATTTATTGAACTGGACACTAACTATATCTGTCCGTACCGCAGAAAGACCATTAAAACCCGTCTGCCCACAGTTTTTAAAAATGCCAGAAAAAAGGAGTTTTTTCAACCAATTTTAGTTGAACGGACATATACGTCCCCGCCTGGGCCACAGTAGACCATAAAAAAGTTTTGACCCCCAAAAACAAAGTGCGGAAAAAGGAGTCTGATCAACCACCATTTTAGTTGAACTGGACATTGACAAGAACTTTCCTGTGCCACAGCATGACCCAGGGCCGGAGTTACAGTGGGTGCGGTGAGACCCAGCTGGCGTCCGTCATCTATTAATCACGCAGGTTTAAAATGCCCTGATAACGCAGCAACAAAACTGTCATGCTGAAGCAGAGTGTGGAAGCGGGAAAGTAGAGAACTCCAGCCTTCCTCATACACAGTCAAGACCTGGGTAGCGCTTTGCCCCACCGTATGAGTGCGGGCCCCCAATGAGCTCACTTGGAAATACTGGTGGTTAACGCTCCTGTTACACCCAGGTGCCCCTTTTGCTTGGCTTCTTTTTCTCATTTTACTCAACGTGCTGGAGGAAATTGTCTCTGTACTTTTGTTTCTCTGCCCGTGCTCCATACTCCATGTCCACTGACTAACCTACATCTGGTCAAGTTTCCTGTACCTCCCTTTACATTCGAGAATTTTTTTACCAGCTATTTTGTACATGCAAGTTTTTAGTAGGTTAATTTCTAGAAAAAAATTTTTAAAATAGATGGAATCCCACCATGTCTTTGTTTCTCTTTTTTTTCATGTATTAAATGGTTTGCTCAATACGGGATTGATAGCTATGTTAAAGATCTTGCAAAAACCAAGTCATTGTTGCAATATGTGTCCATTAACAGTGTCCCTACCTCTTCCAGATTCTGACACACCATCACCCTGTGAGCCCACTCTTGACAATTGAGAAGAACAAAATGTCTGTATAGAAACAACAGTATTTAGAATAGGACCTGTAGTATAGCTGCATTCACAGCAAAATCCCCCAAAATTCAAAACATGACCCATGAGCCACTTTTGTGACAATTGTGAAGAACAAATGTCTATTAGAAACAACATTTTTAGAATAGGACCTGGTAGTATTGCTGCATTTCAAAGACATAGCATGACCCAAAAAATTATAAAAATGACTTCCAGCCACTGTTAAAAATTGTGAGGAGAAATGCCCTAGAAGCCACATTTCATGTTCCAAAGACATGATTATTGCGGTATCTCACAGCTACATGAACCTCAAAAAATTATAAAATGACTTCTTAGCCAAAGGTTAAAAATTGTGAGGGAGAACTGCCAGTTATAGAAGCCACATTTCTGTTCCAAGACCATGAATTATTGCTGTATCTCACAGCTACATGGACCCCAAAAAATTTTTTTTTTTTTTAAATAAATACTAGACATCTCAGCCCACGTTAAAAATTGTGAGGGAGAAATGCCACTTAAAGCCACTTTCTGTTCCAAAGGACCTTGATTAAGGCTGTATCTCACAGCTACATGACCCCAAAAAATTATAAATAAGACTTCACATCAGCACTATTAAAATTGTGAGGGAGAAATGCCACTAGAAGCCACATTTCTGTCCAAAGGACCATAAAATATAGCTGTATCTCACAGCAACATGACCTCAAAACCATGACAATGCTAAAACATCTTACGATAAAGTATTAAATGGAATACGGTGTTGTCATGAAACCTTGCTGTCTTTTACAGTCTCCTCACAGCAAAACCAGCAAAATGAACTGTTGGGAAAAGAGAATAAAAATTGCAGTAAGAAATGATCATTTTAAAAAAAAGTTTTCAAGAGGACCATTTCTGTTTGAAAAGGAATGTGAAGTAGACCGGCAACTAATCGGTGACCTCGGCAATTGGGGCCACAACATCATCAGAGATCCATGCCTGATTCATCTTGATGAAAGTCAAACGATCCACATTATCTGTGGAAAGCCCGATGCGTTTGTCTGTAATGACTCCTCCAGCTGTGCTGAAGGTCCGCTCAGATATGACGCTGGCTGCTGAGCAGGACAACACCTCTATGGCGTGACGAGCCAGCTCGGGCCATTCGTCCATTTTGGATACCCAGAAGTCTATTGGGTCCGGAACACATGCAAAAACATCGGTGTTGAGACGCAGATAGTCGTGCACCATGATCTTAGAGCTGATCTCTGTGGTGTTTGGATGTGTGCCCTGCCTTGCATCGTTGGAGAGGTGGTAAACAAAAGATTGCCAGAGGTCACCCATTAGGCTTCCGCCACCTTCCTGCTGCTGCCGCTACGCCTACTGTGGCACTCGACTTGCCTGTCACGTCGCTGATCGTGTTCCACCGTGACATTTGGGGAACGTAGAAGCAACGCAACAGATGTCTCCAGTTGATCAATGCAGCAAGGTCCTCCCATTTCCTGCATTTTACTCTCTATATGGGTGTGGGTGGAAGGAAAGTGCTGATTTTTTAGTTTTGACCGGGGATCCAGGAGGGTGCCACCCAGTTAACTTTGATCATCTTGATGGCCTTAACGCGAGGATCAAGTTTGAGGATATGAAAAGAGTCATCCAAGACTCATGTGAAAGATGGAGCCTTGATTTTCCCAACCCTCTGGGTCGAGGTCACTAGCAACCAGTATCTTCCTCATCTTCCTCCTCCGCCTCAAATACGCGCCAACCTCTTTCCAATGCAGGGACGTCGGTAACATCATGTCCTAGGAATACCTCCTCCTCCATCCTCCTCCGCTGCCTCCGCTGCCTCCGGCATAGCTTCAACACAGCCCTGACTTGCCTGAGATGAACACCCTGAGAGCTGATGAGCGCCACCTTGCACTAAGCTCTGGACCCCTGAACAACTGCTAATGAAGACCGATGAATTGTGAAACTGTCGGGCCTTGCTGATCTGACGGAGAGAAAGAGCTCCGTGTTTCGAGCATCTGTGTCCGTCTAACGAATCGTCCAGAACTAAGAACCACCACAATGTGCCAGCTGACAAGGGCATTTGTACCACTGACCATTTTGGTGCTTCTTCAAAACTGGCAAGGATGGTGCAGAGCTCATTCACCTCGCTCCTCCACTCTCGGTGGTTCAACACCCCTAGGTCCGCACCGCAGCTTGTCAGCCATTGTGGTCCCCACTTCGAGTACTGCTTAAAGGCAAATGCGCTGCTGCCACAATCGCTGGAGCAGTGGAGGTGGTAATTCCAGCGTGTTGCCACGTCAACAATGAGACGGTTGACGTGGGAGGCCGAGCTTGACGCTGCAACGCCGCCAGGCGGACGAAGCAGGAGCGATAACGGCGGAAGTACGCAACTCAACCTCGAGCCTTCTTCAGCAGGATCCAGACCCGGGTAGCTCTTTAGAAATTTCTGGACGACAAAGGTTCATGACATGTGCCAGCAGGGATGTGCTCCACCTACCTATCAATCAAGGGCGGCCAAGCAGTATTTCGCACAAGGTTCTTGTCACCCAGCCACGCTCGGTCTCGTGCTAGAGTCCGTCCACAAGCTCCTGAACTAGTGGTTGGACGGTCTCCAAGGGAGATATAATTCAACAACGGCCTGGTGGTCACTGGGCACGTGATGCCACAATAGAACCTTGGGGGAAAGAGCCCTGCACCATCCCTGCTGTTTTGAAAGCTGCGGCCGAGCCTGAGAGCCACCGTCACCCCCAGAGACATCCACCCAGCACAACCCAGGTGAGCTGTCACAGAGATATAGCGGCCCCTGGCCCTGCTTACTATCCGTTTTTTTGTGTCCGGTGGGTGAATGGAACTTTTCCGGACACAGAAGCAGACAACTGAGCTTGAATTTTTTAGATGACACGTGGCTGCCAGGGCAGGGAAAAAACGCTTTTCTGGCAAAGAAATGCCTGCTCGGGCATCTGTATTGGGGGCAGGCGAGGGCCATGACGTGGCGGAACCCATCAGTGTGTCACCAGATGGAAAGGACAACATTTCCAAGTGCCCAAAAGCCTGGCAATGCCGACATTCAGGCGTATGGCATTATGGATTGTTTGGGTTAAAGTAGTTTCATCTGCTCCCAAACCTGGACGACAGAAGGCTGGCAGCTAGACTTGTCGCTTTACTCGTGCAGGTCGTTCAAACTGGCGAAGGAGAAGGGGTAAGGATGGGTCTCCTGGTTTGCTGGTGGTACTGGCGACGGGGGGGGGGCTGTAGGGAAGGGCAGGGAGGGGGGGGGGGGGGGGGGGGGGGGGCGTGGGGATCTCCTGATCATGACTCTGAGAGACATCGGCAGCTGAGGAAACGCTTGGTGTGGCGGAGGAGGAGGCGGAGAACAGAGGGTGAGACAGTGGGTTGGAGGCCCGCGTCGGTCTGGCCTTTTTTGGCCAAGTGTTTCCCTCCATTTCAACTCAGCATTCACTGCAGTGACTAGACATGTTGGTGGTCGTTTAACCACATTAAGGTTCTTGCCTCTACTTATGCTTTACGGCAAGGCGGCATATGACACGCTGAATGAATCAAGAGGCTTGCTCAAAGAAAGCCCAGGCTTTGAAGGTCCTGGACATTTGACGGCATAAGCGAGGAGCGGGGTTTGCGCGGACCGAGTGGCTGACGGAATCATAGATCAGCGACTTCTGCGACCGCCCTCTCCCTTTTTTGGTGGGACCCTATTGACACTACCCCATCGCTTCCTCCTCGTCCACTGATGAAGGCGCTCGCAAGGCAAATTCTGCGGAAAAGACCAGATGGATCCGCAATGTCAACATCATCATCATCATCAAACCCAAACAGTGGTTGACTTGGATCGTCCAACTTTCTGCATCCAGAAGCTGCGGGCGCCAAGCAAGGGGAAACTGCAAGGCGTTGCCGACCGCACCGGATTTTTGCCAATTGACCGGCTTCCTTCACCTCCTCTGATGGCATCATAACTGGGCGTCAGAGCAGACTAAATCATCCTCTTATCTTTTAACATGCCTTCTGACCGCATTTTGTCCATCAAATAGGTCCGCAGACAAATGGATTAATCCACAGTGGTGGCGTACACGAGTTGACATTTGCGGCTGCTCATGCTTTGGGAAGGATGCAGATATGCTGATGACGACATTTGTGGCCGTGACTGCGAGGACGAGGAGGCTAATACAGCTAGAGTAGCAGTTTGCCATTAACCACTGAAGGACAGAATTTGGCGACGATGTACTTTTACTTAAGATTCACAAGGGCCCTGACCGCAGCGATGACAGGCCTGACGGACCTGCACTGACGATCCCGCCATGTCATGCTTGGTTGTCTCGCCAGCACGGAAGGAGCACCTTCTCTCGTTTCCTCTAATCTCCATTTGCTACCCCCCTCTTTGCTCGATTACCACCTGCATTTTGCTCCCATTGTTCTCAGAAATATAAAAAAAGCTTTGAGAAGGTATGGGAAAGTTTTTGGAAAGTCACTTATTAAAAAGACTGTAAATCACATCTATTCTCAAATCCATCTAATCAAAACCAAATTTCTGGATTCAAATCTTAACCGCAAAGGTGTCCTATCAACAAATCTTGACCCTGGCAAAGTCCAAAAAACACGTATCTGTAATGTTTTGGTAATAATAAACGGTATTTTTTGCACCTTCAATTCACCTGTGTGATATAGAATTTGCTGTAATATGATTTACGTTGGATGCTGCGTCAAATGAAACAATGCTGGGAGTGCAACAGTCAAAAAACACATAACTGATTATGTTTTGGTATAATAAACGGTAATTTTTGCACCTCTTTTAATTCACACAGTGGTGGAATATAGAATTGCGTTTTATAGATTATAACGTTGGAAGTCTGCGTCAATGACAATGCTGGGTGTGCAAAAGTCAAAAAAACACGTAACTGTTATGTTTTCCGTATGATACACGGTAATTTTTTGCACCTTTCAATTCACCTGTGTGAATAAAGTTATTGCTTAGTTTTAAGAATTACGTGGATGCTGCGTCAATGAACAATCCTGGGTGCGCAAAAGTCAAAAAACACGTAAACTGTTATGGTTTTCGTATGATACACGGTATTTTTGGCAACAAACAACCTGTGCTGACTGCCAAGATTGCTGGATTGTAATTTAACTGCAAGGTGATATATCAACAGTCACAGAGGTGTAATGGGTAAAATTAAAATTAACACATATCTGAAATGTATACGAATATAAAAGTGGAGTTTTTGCACCTAACAAAGAGACCTGCCGTTACTAGAAATGATGTGTATCCAATATAAGTTCAGCTGCCCAATATCCCGGAAATATTTCAATAGCAAACTGTTAATAATAAAGATATTCCACTACAAGTCTACACTAAGTGTCTTGTGAACTTTATCCATGTGTTCTTTATAGATCGAGCATGTCTGTGTTCGCCCGCGTGCCCCCCCCCCCTGGCTCCCCCCGCCATGAATTTACAAGCCGGTAGATGCTCCTTTAAAATTCACTAACCTAACAACATCGAATCTTCAAATCTCAAATATAAACCAAATTGGAAGGATCACAGCTAATAGTAGAGGTTCTCTGTGCAGAAATTGACTAATTTCGCTGAGCTTTTGGCCACAGCAGAGCGCAGTCCCTATCCCTATGAGACGCTGATAGACACTGAGGCTAGAAACGGAAACGCTGTTCTATGTAAAATCAGGTCCAAGTGATTTTTCAGCCAATCGCAACATACACATCCAGTCCATGACGTCGCACACACATCTCCCCCGTCTTCTATTCTGTAATCTGATTTGCTGGCCCCCAAAATTACAGGAAGCGCCAAAAAGGCGCGATCTTAATAGATGATGCTCAGATTTTAACCTTAATTATCGCATGATCTGGAAATTTCGATCACCATAAAAACCTTGCCGATTTCAACTTTGTCGATAAAAATCGCTCAACACTAATGCTTACCTTCCTGTTTCGCTGCCACATCAGATGTCACCGGTGATCCGCTCCTCCTTACTTTTGGGTTCTCATTTTAGTGGCGGAGAACAGATAGGAATGTTACTATTGCTGAGGAGTTTAGTTATATAACGTTCTATCTCATTGTTGGTTTAGTATTATTATTTCTATATTTATCAACGATCAATGCTATAATTAGAATGGATTTTAGAGCCAGGGAGCATTTTTGGCAAGGGAGACTGATATTTTTAAGATGGATCACCTGTGAGTCAGAGTGATAATACACAGACAGCTAAACTAGTTTTATAGAATATAAAGGACCTTCTAGTGCACATAGGAAATTAAAATGTGGTAAGATACTTTGCTACTAGAAAACTATTTTTTGAAGAATGTTATCCTATATGGTACAGTATTTAAACAAAGAGAGAAGAGGATTTGATACCAAAAAGAAAAAATATATAAATCTTTATTCATAGTCAATAATAAAATAGAAAAACTAAAAATACAAGGAGCAAAGAAAAAACACACAATACAATAAATAACAGGACAACAGAACTAACAAACAACGAGACAACAACAAGCAGAGTCAATCATGACTGATGTCATAAATTATCATTAAATATAATTATATAAATATCTATAATCAAAGTTAAGAATACATAATAAAGACATCAAGGCAAGAGTAAAGTATAACAATCAATTACCCATAGTAGGGGACTCAGAGCTTGCGTGCACCCGCTCCCCGACACGGGATAAAGATAAAGATTTATATATTTTGGATAAAGATAAAGATTTATATATTTTTACTTTTTGGTATCAAATCCTCTTCTTTTTTTGTTTAAATGTAGTATTTTGAGTGATATTACCAGTTCATTTTGTTTTTCCTTTGAAAATCTGGTCCAATTTATCTTTGAGTCCTGTGTGTGTATAAGGTACAGTATGTATGGACTCCTATGTACAGATTTTAGCAGTACATTGAGAGTGAGTTACATTCAGGACAGGATGCAGTAAGGAGGATAAGGGGAGAAGTCCTGATAAGTTAAGAAACATTTTTCTACATCTCGTACAAAGCTTCTTATGTTCACTTATACGATATATGTAAAACTCAAAGGAGCGGGATGAATCTGGACCATCACATAATTTTATATAGCCCTTAAAAATCTAAGGCACAATAAACAGAGATGCACAAGGACTTCACATTCCCCAGAGCTCGAAGCCAGCAGGGTAGACCTTGCAGTGGTGGCACAGGCAGCAGGCGCCATCTTGGATCAGGAGCTCTGTTCATCAAAGTAAGGTGTTGGCACTGCTTTAACAGTCCCACCCAGCACCCCAGCAACCCTCTAAGGTAGAAAATTTGGTGCTAAAGCGATGGAAGGAACTGACAATTGTACAACCTTAAAGGACATCTTGACCTTTTACTGACCACATGGCGCACCACACCATATCTGTTTGAATAATTTGAGCTCCTTTATCATCAGTCCATACACCATAGAAATCCTGCCACTTCCACTATATGGTATCTCAGATTATTTAACCATATGTTAAAAAGTAATTACATTTATACTGTCTTACAATTGTAAAAGGCCCTTTGAGGGCAACCATAATGCTGATATGAATCTTGGTGAAAATTAGTTTGACACCTCATCCCTAGACTGTTGATTTATTGGAAAAAACAAACAAGCAATAGCTATGTTGTAACCTTGTGCTTTATTGATTAATTTACAGTTCATAAAGAAACATATGTAAGAAAGTTGACATAAAATTAAAATCATGAAAAGGTGAAGACGGGAGAAATATTTTCAGGTGAGATGGAAAGAGAAGAGCTTGCAGCTTTAGAAGCATCACAAGAAGAATACCAAAATATTCAGGTCAACTGTCCAAAAACACTTGTCTTAGAGGTACAGCTAGAATGAAAGTTTTATTTTTTTTCTTGGTTTTGTGTCTGAAGATTAACCAAACAGAAAAGAGAAACTCTTAAAGAATGAAAAACTATAAATAGTCTAGTATGCGTTTGGTGTAACAGGGGAATCTACTCCTCTGGTTGGTCCAGATGTACAGGAACCAGGCTTGTACATTTTTTAAAAGTGTTAGATTCTATAAAAAATGTCATGTAAAACTTTCGAAACCTGACTACTATTCTGGAAAAAGTATATAAAAAATTAATCATCCCTCCAAAAATCTGTGAATCATTGGTCCTACTCAATCCAAGAACATCCACTGCTTTTCATTCCTAAGACTAATAGAAATCCCAGCCACCCACTGGATAGACCAATTTGTGCTGGCAGTGGAGACCTTACAAAATGAAATGTTATTTTATTGACTTTTATCTAAAACCTCTGGTGCCTAGGTTGTCCTAATATATTAAATATAATACATGTGCATTAAACAGAGTGGAAGGTTTGTATATGAATAAGAACACATGGATGGTAACGGCAGATGTTAAATCCCTATACACATCCATAAAGCATACCTATGGACTAACAGGAGTGAGATTATTTCTAAGATTAAGCAGTGTGGATAAAAATTTAAGGAAACTTCTGATACTGTTGGAATTCATTTCAACACACACACACACACACACACACACACACACACACACATCACACACATACATACATCACAAATATATATATATATAATATATATTATATATATATTATATATATATAATATAATATATATTTAATTATTATAGGACATACCCAAGACACCACAGTGGAAAGCCTGGGAGCACCAAAAATGAGCTAGATACATGTATGGGGAAACAAGTGTAACAATGAATTACAGCCTTTCTACTTGAAGAATTATGCCAGCTTTGGACGACAAGCTAGAAACCC
Source organism: Phyllomedusa bahiana (assembly GCA_025379985.1). Classification (NCBI taxonomy): domain Eukaryota; kingdom Metazoa; phylum Chordata; class Amphibia; order Anura; family Hylidae; genus Phyllomedusa; species Phyllomedusa bahiana. Next base: position 108,038 of record JAODAL010006813.1, read on the forward strand.
ATGTAAAATCTACATATCTGACCAGACACTTCAGAAAATGGTTACAAATGAGCAAAGAACAATTAATAAACCACCTTATTATTTCTTAACTATAAATGAAAACCTAAATCAATATAAAGTGATCAACTACAGTGTGAGGAAAATGATAAAAGTCACCACTCAGTTCATGTAACTTCACTCACATTCCCTCTCAGTCACATTGCAGAATTCAAAACTTCTCCTGAGCTCCCCCACTGCTCACACATGTTATGTAGGAAGAGTCCTTGTCCTGCCCCCACTTCACGTACCCCCGGGGTCAATGTGGAGCTCGACAGGCAGCTAAACGCCTTCCTACTTGTCAATAATTACGACCGTGTTTGAAGTCTGTAGTTTTATTAACAGGATGTAGGATCGGGTAAAACTGATGGACAAACAAAAATGTACATTAGAATACACATATGCTGTTTGTAACAAACATAAAAACAGTGTACAAGGTAGAAATACAGTAAACATTACATGGTGGACAACATGCTTAGGTCAATCTGAATAACAGCACATTATAATCTGTCGTAACTACATACAAGTTCTAAACTGTACTAGCAGTGCTTATGAAGCTAGGTATAGCTAGACATTTCCACAACTGAACAGCTTACCAACTATGCTTCAACAAGAGCAGAGATGAGATGGCTGATGTCCTCTTCTGTGCAGACACGAGGTGAAATGAGTCATCTACCCATAATGCAAAGAACTTCCTCTTAAACAGGAAACAATAACATTTGTGAAACCTTACAAACAAAGGCCACAAGGTGGCACCAAAGGCATTAATTATTTAACTAATGCATGTAAACCATCTTGAATTACAAGTAAACATTAATATGTGTATATTAGCAGCACAGTCCTGTTAGCTTCAAGGTGTGCAATTTCACACCTGCATGATCTGTATGAAGATAACAGGAGAAAGAAAAGCTGATATGGGAGCGCATCCTTGTGTATTACAGTGGCACACAAATGGTAATAAGAAAATGTCACTGTATCTGCTCACCTGGTGCTGTTGTGTTGATGAAGGAGACTCAGTTCTCCATTAGACTCCATTATGCTGGTGTCACCCAGTAAGGAACTTGCTGCTGGTTCCAATGTCCTGGTTCTTCCAAGTGGAGGGGTGCAGGAGAAGATGAGTAAAACCGAGTAAAATCCCGATAGTTGACCCACAAAAAAGCCAACAACTATGTGGTTCCAAAATAGCGCAGAGACACCAAAGTTAATAGGAAAAAGGTAAAAATACCGTGTTGATTGGCAATCAACACGGTATTTTTAACTTTTTCTATTAAGAGCAGCGACCCAGTATTTGGTACCCAGTCATAGCTTGGATCCATCCGGTTCTCATAATACCTATGCTGTTGCTCTGCACCAGTACTGTGCTGAGTTATGGTTCGGTTTGTGTTCGAAGCTATAAACAGCAGAGCCCGTGAAGGGAGGAGCGTGTAGACCTGTGATGACGAACCTATGACACTTCCCTTTGCATACAGAGAAGTATGGGGCCACATGCCGAGAAGGATGTTTCATCCTCGGCTCCTGCACAGCCAGGTGCAGTAGCCGAGGATAAAACATTTGCTGTAGTGTAGTGTAGACACTCTAGGTGGCATGTATGAATGGGGCTGCCCCAACAAAAGATGATATTCCAGCACGACCCCTCAAAAAATGTATGTAAAAACATGCAAACATTTATTAATTCCAATGCGTAAAAACATAAGATATGCACACAATATGACAGCAGCAATGAACCTGGCTGCACCAGATATCTGGTGTCTTTTCAGCCCGATATCCAGCGCAGCCCCGTTTGCTACATTTTTAAATGACCCATATGCCAATATCAGGCGTATTACATAGTTCAAGCGGCACTTTGTAATGTGCCTGATTTCGGGGAGCGTGCGGGAGACGGGGCACACTAGAACTGTACGAAGCTATAGATTTATATTTCACTATGGAATTTCTAGGCGCATTATTGCTGGAACAGGTATACCACTTTCAAAGTGGTATACCGGAGCCAGAAATGTCATTTTTGCACTAGAAGGCGCCTGATTTATGACCCGCTGCAGAGCAGTTTCATAAATCAGGCGCATTTTATACTAATATTATGTGCATCAAATTTGGCATTTAAATGCCAAATTTCATACATACCGCCCTCTATGCCAGAGGTCTGTAGGCCAAAATAACAGAACTCTGGCACAGAGCGTCTAGTTCTGGGACTTCCAGTTAGGCTCTTTGACCTCACTTACGGCCGGCGGAGCAGGGAGCAGCGGAATTCCATGGAGGACGCATCTCTGGGAGCCCTGTGATTGCCATTACCAGCAATCATATAACCACATCCAATCTACTGTTCTGGGATGTCGTGGATTTCTAATTGAGCATCATTACTGAGATAAGTAAGGGAGAAGCTGGGAGAGGTGAGGGCCTGTGCTATGGGCACGCCATCTTACAGCATAGTGCAGACTCCATTTCACCACTATTACTGTTGTGTATCCTTATTAACCCCTATTTCTGCTTACTAACCCTGCCATTTTCTAAAAGACAGTTGCATGTGCCATCTTGTGATCAGTTAGGGTAGGTAATCCATAGCTGCCTGCAGGGCTAACAGGCTATCTATAATTATATCTTCTGTCACTGCCCCCCTGATGTTGAACCCAAAAAATAAAAAAAACAAGGTTAAGTAAAGGAAGTGGTAGTAGCAGTAGCCGACCCTTTCAAGAGACATGGACCGTGATGTATGGCATTATAGAAAAAAATGGCAGCTCATTTTGCGTTCTATGTACTGAAACGGTAGTAAGCAGAACGTGGAACATAAATAAACACTTTAAAACATATCATTCACAGATCTTTAAAAAAAGTGAGGATTAGAGGAAGTAATACATTTCCAGGCAGCTACATCTCTATAAGAGTCGATCTAATTCCATCCTTAAATTTGTAAAAGGCTCTACAAATTTTAACATCTGCAAGTTTGAGCATTGCTCACTCCATAGCTCAGGATGGAAAAGCACTCAGTGAGGGAGAATTTATTAAAGAAACTCTCCTAAGATGTGCACCAGTTCTATTTCACAATATACAGAATAAAGATGCAATTATTAAGAGAATATCTGAGTTACCACTCACTAGAAATATCATAAAAGACTGAATAATGAGACTGAACACAAGCGTACAACATCAATTAAAGAGAGACATAAGTCATTGTAAATATTTTTGATCTCTCTTGATGAAACTACTGATGTCACATCACATGGTCAGTTGGCTATTATTGGTCGATATTCTGATGTTCTCACAATGAGAGAAGAGTTGATAAGGTTAGTATCAGTGCCAACAAGTACATCAGGAAGCGAAATATTTAAGGTTGTTATACAAACATTCCGTGACCTAAGCATCAATGTCTCTAAAGTTGTGCCAGTAACGACAGATGGGGCACCAAACATGGTGGGGAAAGAAGTCGGATTTATCAAATTGATTACAGAAGCTATTGGACATCCGAGTGTGCCTTCTCATTGTATTATCCATCAGGAGGTGTTATGTGCCAAGGCACGATTCACCAACTTAAACGACTTAATGTCACTTGTTACAAAAATAGTTAATTTAATAGCTGCTCACCCCCTTCACAAGCGAGAATTTTCTGCACTTTTACTGGAGGTTGATTCCACCTACAGTGGACTGTTAGTGTACAATAATGTAAGATGGCTGAGCCGAGGCAAAGATCTTGAGCGCTTTGAAGAAATTAAGGTATTTCTTGAGGATCTGGGAAACTTTCCTCAGCTCAATGATGATAAGTGGGTCAACACCCTGAAGCTTTTTACAGATCTCTCTTATATTTATGAACTAGACTTAAAGTTACAAGGTTTTGGCAAAAGTATTGACGTTATGTTTGGATACATAAAAGCTTTTGAAAGTAAACTTAAAATTTTCACGCGTGATGTAGAAACTAAAACTTATAAGTATTTCCTCGAGTTACAAAGTATTTTGAGAAGACCAGTGCAGCAGTACAAAATGAAATGGAACCTTTGCATATAAAGTACCAGCATGTTTTAGACTCGTTACTTGACCAGTTCAGTGATAGATTTAATCAATTTAGAAGTCTAGAACAAACCATGAAAATAATTAAGTATCCTGTTGTAGTAGCATACAGTATTTTGGAATTAAATGGCTTCAAATGGATTGATGATTTGGAGATGCAACTTGCAGAATTTCAAGACAGTATCTGGGCTCAGGTGTTTGTCGACTTGAGGTTAAAGCTTGAGAATCTGGAATAGTGCTACTTGAAGAATCAAGAGGAGTGCCACTATGGACAGGTAATTTGGAATGCCTGGAACCGATTACCAAACACTTTTAGCACCCTGAAAAAAATAACAATGGCTTTACTCACAATTTTTCCCTCTACGTACTTTTGTGAGACCTTATTCCCAGTGTTAAATAATATCAAAACCAACGAAAGAAACAGATTGACAGATGAAGTTAGTAGCGCTTGCTTGGACTTCAAGTGTACAAAATACCAACCTTCAATTGAAGATTTAGCCAATGAAATTCAGCAACAAAAAGTCACTAATAGGGTGCTTTCACACAGTGCAGTTTTTGTGCAGTTGACTGCGCTCCAATTACTGCCTTTGTTACCAGCAAGCTTCTTTCAGTTGTCTAAATTGTTCAAAAAGGTGTTTCAAGTAAGTAATCAATTACTATGTTTGAAGTCTTGTGGATTACAAACACACAAATTGATTACTCACTCTCCAAACAATTTAGAGAAGTGAAAGAAGGTTGATGGTAATTAAGGCAGATAATTGGAGCGCGGTTAAAATTGCACCAACACTGTAAAAGCACCCATAGGCAGGTTAGTTAAAGAATTCCCCTTCTCCCTCGGAAGGACAGAGTCGGCTGTGCATCACATGAACAACAGGGATCACACCCCAATCAGGCGTTCCATATATGGGATCTCCCTTGAAGTGCAGCAGCACATGCACAAGGAATTTGACGAAATGCTGAAGCTGGGGGGCATCCAGGCATCCAACAGGGCCAGAGCCTCATCCATAGTTCTCATAGTCCAAAAAGGATTAGACCACTCGGTATTGCGTGGACTACAGGGGGCTCAATGCTGTCACGATCACCGAAGCTTACCCAATGCCACGCATTATTGACCTGCTCCATCAGTTGGCCGGGGCCAAGTACCAAACCATCATGGATCTGAGTCTGGAATATTGGCAGATTCCCCTGACCTGTGAGGCACGTGAATGCTCTGCCTTTATCACCCCATTCGGACTGTATGAGTCCACCGTCATGCCATTCGGCATGAAGAATTCTCCTGCCACATTTCAGTGGATGGTCAACATGCTGCTCAAGGGACTTAAAGGGTACGTGGCTGCGTACCTGGATAACATAGCCGTGTTCAGTCCCACCTGGGGGGGATCAACTCAGGCAACTGATGCAGGTGCTCAGGCAAATACGCCAGGCAGGCTTGACCATGAAGCCAGAAAAGTGCCAGCTGGGCATTAACAAGGTCCACTACCTGAAGCCAGAGCCAGGAAAGGTGAATACCATCCCACCCTGGCCCACATTCAGGATCAAGACACAGGTGATGTCCTTCCTGGGCACCGCCAGGTACTATATGAGATTTGATCCACACTACAGTGGGCTGGTGAAGCCCCTGACGACCTCACTCACAGCTATAAACAGCATGGCTCTGGAATGGAGAAGCATGCAGACTGTCCCAGGGTTGTGACAGGGTGTGACAGGGGTGTAGCGTGGTATTACAGTACATTTAAAAGGGAGAGCCCACTTGGGCCCAGGGTTGTCTGTATTTGCTGAGTGTACCAGAACCAGCAAGGTGTATTTACCCCAATGTATGCCCAGCACAAAGCCAACCTAAGGTAACTCAATACATATTGCTGCTTCTTTTGTCTGTACCCATATCCTATCTGTCTTTGCAACTCTGACCAGTATATATATAGCTGTATGCCTATGTATGTATTATTTGTCTAGTGCACTCATAAGGCGTTTAAAATATTAAACTTTGATCCTTAGCTGGTCTGTTGACCTGATCAAGCTAAACTCACATATCCATATTCTTGGTCTTTAATATATCGCTGGGCTGGTCCCTGGCCTGGTTATAAGTCTGTAATGGACCAGGCTTATAACTAATGATGATCTTGTGGCAGTGTACCGGGCTGGCAGAGCTCTGTTTCACCAGTGTGGGTAAACAGATCTCTCCCAGCTGTTACGGGTTGTAGGTGAGTGGGGTATCCTCTTGCACTCCCTGGGTCTTCCTGTGCCCCTGTGGGCAAGGATTAACTGTGAAACTATATCCAGCTGACCTTGCGCACCCCTTGGAGGAGTGAGTGGGCACAAGTCTCCTGACATAGAGTATCTCACAAAACCTCACATTTAGATATTGTATTATACATTTTCATGGGGCAACACTGAAGATATGACACTTTGATACAATGTAAAGTAGTCAGTGTACAGCTTTTTGAACAGTGTAAATCTGGTGTGACCTCAAAATAACTAAGCATACAGCATCAATGTGTAAACCGCTGAAAGTTAAAAAAATTGACAAATTGTGCACAAAGGGCAGCATGTATAAAGATCGGTGCGTCGGAGCACCCATTTTCACGGGATTTTTAATGAAAGCTGCGCCCATTATGTCGGCACCCAAGGTGCGCTCATACATGCGGTGTAAAGTTCCCTGCGCCTTGTCAGTGTGTGAGACGCAGTGCGGAACTTAGGCGCAGAAGCACTGCGCCTCACCTGTATCTAACTGGATCGTAAGATTCACCGCCCGAGGACGTGCGCTCATACATGCAGTGAAAAGTTCCCTGCGCCTCGCCAGTGTGTGAGGCGCAGTGCGGAACTTAGGCGCAGAAGGACTGTGCCTAACATGTATTACGATTCGAGACAGGCTGGAAAACAGCGAAAAATCATTAAACATGTTAGTGAAGAGCAAAAAGTGTTGTCTTTCAAATGAATGAATAAAGAGAAAAATCAAAGTTGTCTAAAAACGATTAAATGTATTGAAAAAGTTGATCATTTAAAATTAAAGGGAAAATATATAAGATCGCAAAAGAAATAAATCTCAGCTCCGTGAGACATGGAGTATGAATCAAAAAATCTTTTTATTAAGTGTAAAACATTCTCTGTAAAAGAGCTTAAACCTTCTAAAAACATACATCAATCAAATCACTAGCAACGCGTTTGTCGCCGTGACCGGCGCAACATCAGGAATTGGGATATAGAAAATTGCCGGGAAATACAGTAATTCAAATTCTGTAAGCTTTTCTCATTGGTCGGCAGAAACCAGCCAATAAGAATAGGAGCAACAGTGAACCATTATAACCTATGGAGTAGTATTGACAAATCAAAGGAAAAGGAAGGACAGTTCAAAATACAGAAAAAAATGAAGAAAAGAGCTGATTAGTTGAACTAGCGGGAGCTTGGCTATCCTGGCCAATCAGAGTGCGAGCTACTTTGTCCCATTGTAGTATATGGAGAGATGGGGGCAATAAAATCTCAGTTCCGTGAGGCATGGAGTATTAGTAAATAAATAGTTTTTATTAAGTGTAAAACATTCTCTGTAAAAGAGCTAAAACCTTCTAAAAACATACATCAATCAAATCACTAACAACGCGTTTGTCGCCGTGACCGGCGCAACATCAGGAATTGGGATATTGAAAATTGCCGGGAAAGACAGTAATTCAAATTCTGTAAGCGCTTCTCATTGGTCGGCAGAAACCAACCAATCAGAATAGGAGCGACAGTGAACCATTATAACCTATGGAGTAGTATTGACCAATCAAATGAAAAGGCGGGACAGTTCAAAAAACAGTAAAAAATTAAGAAAGGAGCTGATTGGTTGAGCTAGCGGGGGCTTGGCTATCCCGGCCAATCAGAGTGCAAGCTACTTCGTCCCATTGTAGTCTATGTAGAGATCGGGGCAATGTAAAGTATATGTATAATAATTTCTCATAGAAGGGATATGGATGAACTGATTGGTTGAGACCAGGCGGCAGATATGAATTCACCAATCATATGTAGTGTGTCTATTTTGAGTGTAGCAAGAAGGGCGTGATAGAAGGTCGCCCTAAAAGTTATTACTGTCTATGGGAAATATTCTAGTACTGTGATTGGTTGGGGGGAAGAGGGGCTCGTCCTGCTTAGCCAATCAGCGGGTGAGCTACTTATCTCATAGAGTTCTATGGGGAAAAGAAATGCAGAGAATTTTTATATACAGATCGGTACAACTTCTTGAGTCGTATCATTTTATTTCTGCCATGTACAGTTTTATTATAGATTGCATTAGAAAACCCATAACAGCGTCGCTCGCTCTCCCATTGGCCCAAATAATTGCGCCTCTTTTAACTTGGCCAATCACAAACAGAGCTCTCTCTGCATTTCTTTTCCCCATAGAACTCTATGAGATAAGTAGCTCACCCGCTCTCTACATAGACTACAATGGGACAAAGTAGCTCGTACTCTGATTGGCCGGGATAGCCAAGTCCCCACTAGTTCAACCAATCAGCTCTTTTCTGCATTTTTTACTGTATTTTGAACTGTCCCGCCTTTTCTTTTGATTGGTCAATACTACTCCATAGGTTATAATAAGAGATGGGCGAATTTCTCAAAAATTCATTTCGGTCCGAATGACTTCGGGACGAATTGCGTTAAAAAACAGCTATTTCCAGGCTGCACAGAGCCTGTAGGGTGCTGTAGAACATTGTGCCATGCTTAAATATGCAGAGGGAGCTTGGTTTGGTCTTCATACAATGCTGTGTTTTAGTATGACACGCATATGACTGACACCGCTCTTAGAATCGCTTCACTATAAAATTCCCTGGGCACTTAAGAGGGCAAAACTGATCAAAAAACTAAAGCTGGAATGTAGCCTGATAAAGTCATGGCAGCGAAAGCTGGAAAAAAACAAGCTGAGGGCTCAGGTGGCAACATCAGTGACAGAGTGTGGAGGTGACGGCAGCAGCCACAGCAGCATGAGTTCAGACAGTGGCACAATGACATTCTGGAGGTGTCAAAAACAGGAGTAGGCCACAGAGTGGCACAATGACACAGTGTGTATGTTACAGCAGCAGCCACAGCAGCAGCATGAGGTCAGACAGTGCCACAATGAGATTCTGGAGCTGGCAAAAACAGGAGTAGGCCACAGAGTGGCACAATGACACAGTGTGGAGGGCACGGCAGCAGCCACAGCAGCAGCATGAGGTCAGACAGTGGCACAATGACATTCTGGAGGTGGCAAAAACAGGAGTAGGTCAGAGTGGCACAATGACACAGTGTGGAGGTTATGGCAGCAGCCACAGCAGCAGCATGAGGTCAGACCGTGGCACAATGACATTCTGGAGGTGGCAAAAACAGGAGTAGGCCACATAGTGGCACAATGATACAGTGTGGAGGTTACGGCAGCAACCACAGCAGCAGAATGAGGTCAGACAGTGGCACAATGACATTCTGGAGGTGGCAAAAACAGGAGTAGGCAACAAAGTGGCACAATGACACATGTGGAGGTAACGGCAGCAGCCACAGCAGCAGCATGAGGTCAGACAGTGGCACAATCACTTTTTGGAGGTTGCAAAAACAGGAATAGGCCACAGAGTGGCACAATGACACAGTGTGGAAGTGACGGCAGGAGCAACAGCATGAGGTCAGAGTGTGGCACAATGACAAAGTGTGTAGGTCATGGCAGCAGCCACAGCAGCAGCATGAGGTCAGACAGTGGCACAATGACATTCTGGATCTGGCAAAAACAGGAGTAGGTCACAGAGTGGCACAATGACAGAGTGTGGAGGTGACGGCAGGAGCAACAACAGCAGCAGCAGAATGAGGTCAGAGAGTGGGACAATGACACAGTGTGGAGGTCACGGCAGCAGCCACAGCAGCAGCATGAGGTCATAGAGTGGCACAATGACACAGTGTGGAGGTGGGTGGCAATACCAGTCCCTGGTAAAGATGGTTGGTGGCAGATGGAGAAACTGTCAGCAGATGGGTGGCATCAGATGGGTGGTGGCATTAGAATAGTGGTTGAGGCATGTAGTTTGAATCCAGACTCATTTCTCAAAGTTTTAGTGAGGCGTCATGGCTGATGTAATCTGACGCCTAAGGCATTGGTGTGTGGAAATCCTTGCCGATCCACGCCTGATTCATATTGACAGAGGTCAGTCTTTCCACTGTTCCCGTGGACATGCGGTTTATACTTGGTGTTTCGATGGCCCCCTCCGCACTGAACACCCGCTCTGATGCCACACTACTGGCCGGCGGGACAGCTTCTCCACTGCAAACTCGGCAAGTTGGGGCCACACATCCAGTTTGACTGCCCAGTAGTCCAGCGGATCTTCTAACTGGGGTGGCAGAGTACTGTCCAAGTAGGCCACCACCTGTTGGTTCAGGGACTGCTCCAGGTCCTGCTGCTGCTGCTGGCGACTACCCTCCTCACTAGGCGGGTGAAGGAAGCTGCTCATCAGTGACTCCAGACTTAGGTTGCTGCTGATGGAGCTGGTACTGCTCCTACCACCCCACCTTCCCTCAACAGCCGCGCCAGTAGTATGTGAGCGCTGAAGAACCCCCCGGTCAGACCTGTCAGAGGAGGGACGATGCCGCACATAGGCAGCGGCCAACTGACTCTGGAGGATTTCCCTATAGTATTTGAGTTTGTCCTCCCTCTCAGCAGCTGGGAAAAAGGCTCCCATTTAGGACCAGTAGCGAGGGTCCAATAGGGTGGAGAGCCAGAAGTCATCCCTCTGCCGGATGCTGACTATTCGGCTGTCACTAGCCAGGCAAATCAGCATGCTGCGGGCCATTTGCACAAGTGACTCCGAGGGGCTCCCTGCCTCCATCTCCACTGTATACTGCCACGGTGCTTGCGGGTCATCTGCCCCGTCTTCCTCATCTCCATCTACCTCCTCCAGCTGCTCCTGCTCCTCCTCTCTTGTCACCTGGGTAGAAAATCCACTCATTTCACCAGACAATGCTTCTGCTCCAATGTCCTCCACCTCCTCCAGTTCCGTCCCCACCGGACTCATGTGGCCACGAGATGTAGTCGCCGTGTCTCCAGTCCCCTGCCCAGACAGATTTTTTAGCATCTGTTCAAGGACATGAAGCAGTGGACTGACGTTATTCATCCCGTAGTCCTGGCGATTGACAAATAACATCGCCTCCTCGAATGGCCTTAGCAAACGGCAGGTGTCACGCATGAGCTGCCACTGGCTGACATCAAAGTTACACAGGGGAGTACTCCTGTCCGCCTGGATCATCAAAAAAGCGTTACTGGCTTTTCTCGGTTCATACAGTCGGTCCAAAATGTGCAGGCTGGAATTCCAACGGGTGGAACATCACATATCAGAGTGTGTTGGGGGAGGCCGTTCTGCCGCTGCAACTCGAGGAGGGTGTTCCTGGCTTTGTAGGAATGGATGAAGTGCATGCACTGTTTCCTGGCCATTTTCAGAATCTTCTGAAGATCGGTGGAAGACTTCAGGAACCTTTTCACAATCAGATTGAACATGTGCGTAATGCAGGGCGCATGGACCATCCCTCCTTGGGGCAGCGCGGACACCATGTTCCTCCCATTGTCCGTCACCATGGTTCCGATTTGCAGTTGGCGCGGAGAAAGCCAAACATCGATTTCTTGCTGCATGACGCGGAGCAGTTTCTCCCCTGTGTGACTTAATTTGCCGAGGCAAGCCAGAAGTAGAACTGCGTGACACTGCTGTGCCCTACACATGTGGTATGATGGAGCAGTACTTGTGGAGGCTGAGGTGATGGTGGTGGTGATGGAGGAGGAGGCGGACATTGGTGCAGGAGCCGCAGTTTGACAACGTGGAGGAGAAAGCGGCGTCTCCTGTCCAAGTTGTTGGTGTGCCTGGACAGGAAGCACATTCACCCAGGGGGCCGTAAAGGACATGTACTGGCCCTGACCATAGTTACAGCTCCACACGTCCGCACTGTCATGCACCTTTGAACAAACCAATAAGCTCAAGGACTGGCCCACTTTCTGTTCTACATATTTGTGAAGTGCTGGTACTGCCTTTTTGGAAAAGAAATTACGGCTTGGAACTCTCCATCTCGGCTCGGCACAAGCCATTAGTTCTCTGAATGGTGCAGAGTCCACCATCTGGAAAGGGGGGGACTGCAGTACCAACAACTTGTTCAGGATCACGGTCAGCTTCTGCACCTTGGATGCATATTGTTGTTTCTTTGCAATCGCCTCGTTGAACGACTGCTGGCGCCATGAGTAGCAAGGAGCAGGAGCATCTGGACAGGGAGATGATGGCAAAGAGAAACACTGGGCGCTGCTGCTGCTTTTGCTGCGGTGGCTGGATGGACCAACACATCTGAGCCATGTTTCTCCCAGGCCACCGGATGGTGACACTGCATGTGTTGACGCAGGGCTGTGGTGCCAACGTTAGTTCCCTGGACACGCTTCACTTTCTGCTCACAGATTCTACATATACCCATATTCGGCTCCTCTGGTGTCTTAGCAAAGAACTGCCACACCGCCGAGTATCGAATTTTACCGCCAACGCTCTGCACTGAGTGACTACTGCACGGCGCTGCCTCGCTGAGCCCCTGTGCCTCTACTTTCTTGGACCTGCGAAGCGGGTTTTCTACCCCGTCGCTGCTTCGCTCCCGACCTCACACTGCTGCTACCATGCTGACTCACGGCCACACAATCCCCTTGCTGGCTGCGCTGCTGCCTGACACGCAAGCTGACGTCCTCTTCTCCTGATGATGATGAAGCCCTTGCTTCACCCGGCTCCCAAGTGCGGTCGGCTGCATCATCATCAATTTGTGTTTCATCGTCATTGCTGTCCTCATCACCGGTCTTGGTATGCAGAGGCTGACCCCTCACAACATGACCTCCCATGCCACTCTCAACATCTATAGTTTGCCGCCTACTGCAAGAAACAGGGGATATTGGCCCCATTTCTTTGCTGCCAAGTAGCTGCTAACTGCCCTCCTCAAATTGTTCATCCTCGTTATATAGTGATGCTGAGCCCAGACCACATAGTAGATCTCTGTCTGAGGGAACCGGATGGGACAGACGCGGGTTGAGGACAGGTGAGGGCCGCTGACCCACTCCTGGGCCATGCCAACTAAGGGTTGTGTCTGATGTTCCCACCGACTCTTGGCTGGGGTTGTCAGATGTCATCTGGGAGGAAGTGGATGACCTAGTCAACCACTCACGAACCATTTGGACGCAGGAGAAAAAATGGTGGACCCGGCGCACGTGCAGTTTCCAAGGGTGAATACCCTTGAGAAAGCGCTGGTGTTCAGCGAGAGACGCGAGTTGAGTTTTACTGTCTATGTTTTTAATAGTGCGAGGGCACATCACCCCTGCACTTTTTAAGAATAAAGGACATTTTTAAACTTTAGCCAGCACTCTTGGCTTCTATTGGAAATTGCACGTGCGCCGGGTCCACCATTTTTTCTCCTGCTTACAGATCCATTCGACGTTCATCCGAGCACCATACTGTACGAGACCAGCGGCCGCCGTGATAAGGGCTACGGCACCACAAAGCCCTGTAAGCGCTTATGAGAGTTGTGCCTCTTAAATAGGAGCGCAACCTCCAGAGGTGAGCACACCTACATCTGTTTTAATCTGCCCCTTTTTTTCCAAACACATTTCACTATTGTGCGCCCCCTTGTTTTTTCTTCCCTGTTTCTCAATCAAGAACCATTTGGTTGATGAACAACACACGGCCGCTAGATGACACCGGCAGTTCTGGCCTCACCGAGTGACCCCTGTTGCGACGTCCCCTTGCTGTGCTGCGACCTGGGCCTGCTCCAGGAATGTTTGTGCCACTGCCACTCGCAGGTGAAGAGCGTGCCACCTCTCCGTCTGACATACTGTTTGTTCTGTGTACAGACACTGTTTGATGAGAATATCTGTATATGATAAATACACACCCTGTATTTGACTCCAAATGAACCCACTACGAAGCTTGGGTAACCCTTGGATAGAAAGTGCGCTCCACACATCGGCAGTAAAACTTTACACCGATGTGCCGTTTAAAAACACTGTGACTTTTACTGAATATAACAGCACAAACAGGCTTAATTAACCTTCGGATATGAATTATGCTACAGAATTTGTTCTTTGGCGGTGAAAAAGAACGTTTCTTTTAATAAGTACAGCTGCAGAAAAATACTAAGTTAACCCTTGGATGTCAATTGCGCAAAAGAAATGTGCTGCCAACAAATACCATCTTTGTAGCGTTTTAAAACGGCGTGTATTTTACGGAACATAACAACAGAAAAACTTGTAATAAACCTTCAGTTATGAATTATGCTACAGGCAAAATTTCTTCTTTGTTGGTGAAAAAGAACGTTTCTTTTACTAAGTACAACTGCAGAAAAATACTTAGTTAACACTTGGATTTAAATTGCGCAAAAGAAATGTGCTGCCAACAATTACCAACTTTGTAGCGTGTTAAAACGGCGTGTATTTTTTACGGAACACAACAACAGAAAAACTTGTAATTAACCTTTGGATATGAATTATGCTACAGGCAAAATTTCTTCTTTGGCAGTGAAAAAGAACGTTTCTTTTACTAAGTACAACTGCAGAAAAATACTAAGTTAACCCTTGGATGTAAATTGCGCAAAAGAAAAGTTTTGCCAACAATTACCAGCTTTGTAGCGTGTTAAAATCACAACAGCAGAACAACGCTTAATTAACCCCTTAATATAATTTGCGCAACAGAAGTGAGCAACCAAAAATTAAGTGGTATTTGGATTGTAAAAATGATGTTTCTTTAACTATATACAACAGGAACAGGCTTAGATAACCCTTGGATATTCAATGTGCTCAAGAACTGAGCAGATAGCATTAAAATGTATATGCAGCTGCATTGGACACACATTGGACTTCAGTTCCAATACCCCACAAAATCAGAAATAGAACGTAAGAGAAGCAGTCTCTGAGACAAGCTGTGACACCCCCCAAAAATCGCTGTATAAAAGTGAGTTCTTTAGTATGAGATATCATAAGCAGCAGCGGCGGCAGCACCTTCCCTACACAGCACAGTGAGAGGAGTGTGAGCTGCCAGCGTCGCGCCCGGACTTATATAGTGCGGTGACGTCACAGAATCCCGCCGGTCTCTGATTGGCTTCATCTCTGCACATGTCATGTAGGCTACGCCTTTCTTCCTCCCCGACTTCTTTGCCCCATGTAACGCCATGTGCTCGCAGCCATTTTTTCAATCAAAAACATGCTTCGTTCACGCGAATCACCCCAAACTTTGACTTCGTTCAGAATCGAAGTTTTCCTGAAATTCTAAACGAATTCCACTTTGTTAGAATCAATTCGCCCATCTCTAGTTGTAATGGTTAAATGTCGCGCCTATTCTGATAGGCAGGGTTCTGCCGACAAAAGAGAGGCGCTTACAGAATTTGAATTACTGTCTTACCCGGCAATTTTCTATATCCCAATTCCTGATGATGCGCCGGTCATGGAGACAAACGTGGTTAGTGATTTTATTTATGTATGTTTTTAGAAGGTTTGAACTCTTTTTCAGATATTGTTTTACAACTAATAAAAATTATTTTTTAAATCATTCTTCATGTCTTACGGAGCTGAGAGCTGATACTTATTTCTTGTGCGATCTTATATATTTTTCCTTTCATTTTAAATGATCAACTTTTTCAATACATTTAATCGTTTTTAGACAACTTTGATATTTATCTTTATTAATGAAATAATTTTATAGACAACTCATTTTTATTATTGTACTGTTGTAACAGTCGACCTAGAGCACATTTTGCCCCATTCCATTACGATCTAGCTTCACTTCGCCTTCTCCGGCTCAGGTAAACCACATTCAACTAGGTCTGCCTGTCGGAGCTGTAATGCGCCTCACTTTGCCGAATGACATTCATACATGCCTTGGAGTATTCGAATGTGGAGCGTCCCGCCCCAGAACACCCACACCGCGCCCATTGCACGCCCCTTCATGTTAGGTGCATCCAACAGTGGCAAAGGTTGCGCCTAACAGCGCATCTCTGCATCCGACAGTGTATTCTGACAGGTGAGGCGCAGGTTACGCCTGAAATCGGGCGCAACTCCCGATCATACATGTCGCCCAAAGTGTCAATATTTTGTGTGGCTACCATTATTTTCCAGCACTGCCTTAACTCTCTTGGGCATGGAGTTCACTACAGCTTCACAAGTTGCCACTGGAATCCTCTTCCACTCCTCCGTGATGACATCACAGAGCTGGTGGATGTTAGAGATTTTGCGCTCCTTCGTCTTTAATTTAAGGATACCCCACAGATGTTCAATAGGATTTCGGATAGGACAAATACTCGTCCTGTCCGGCACCTTTGCCCTCATTTTCTTTAGCATGGCAGAGGGCGTCTTGGAGGTGTGTTTGGGTTTCTTATCATGCTCTGCTTCAGTATGCCACCTTGCATATTGGGATTCATGGTTCCCTCAATGAACTGTAGCACCCCACAGCAAGCAGCACTCATGCAGCCCCAAACCATAACCACCATACTTGACTCTAGGCAAGACACACTTGTCTGTTCTCCTCACCTGGTTGCCACCACACTCGCGTAACATCATCTGAAACAAATAAGTTCATCTTGGTCTTTTCAGACCACAAGACATGGTTCCCCTAATCCATGTCCTTAGATTTCTGGTCTTCTTTAGCAAACTGTTTGCAAGCTTTCTTGTGCATCGTCTTTAGAAGAGTCTTCCATCTGGGATGACAGTCATGCACACCCATTTGATGCAGTGTGCGACATATGGCTTGAGCACTAACAGGCAGACCCCCAACCCTTTAAGTTTAAAAAAGATAAGTTTGCTGCTCACCCATCGGTAGTAAGCATATGGTGTGGGTCCACAGAGACATATTGCTTCATATGTGCTTGGAAATGTTGTCAGTCAATCAGATATGAACATCCAACAAGTTAATCACCTTGTAGGTTACCACACCTTCTGGTGGGATTAGTGCACTGATTTGTTTTTAAATACACTTGTATAAATAATGTCTATATTCTGTGAATAAGGGTTGGTATAGCCTGAAACATGAAAGCGTGTGCTGGTCTCAGCACATTTTCATCTGCACTATATTTCTTAACTATGGACTAAAATAAAGCTATATGGAGTTTATCGATGTTGATGGATTACCCCAACCCTTTTGCCTCTGCAGCAATGCTGGCAGCACGTCTATTTTGAAAAGACAATCTCTGGCTGTGACGCTGAGCACGTACAACTTCTTTGTCAACCATGGTGAGACCTGTTCTGAGTGGAACCTCTCTTGTTAAACAATTGTATGGTCTTGGCTACCATACTGCAACTCAGTGTCAGGCTGTTGACAATCTCCTTATAGCCTAGACCATATTTATGTAGAGCAACAATTCTTTTTTTCAGATCCCCAGACAGAAATCTATTTCTACTCCTATTTGTCAGTCACAAAGTATAGGCATTTAAGTACACTTTTGATGTGCTGTCTTGCTATCACGCTTCTTCCATTTCACAGATATTCCATAGAAAAAAAATATATTTATAATCCTAGTTGCCAGTATGGAAATTATAGGGATTTAAGAACACTTTGTGATTTGCTGTCTTTGGAGTACAGTTCTTCAATAAGAGACTGTGAACAAATCTTGACCTTTTAAATATTTATATTTTTGTAGTGAACTAAAGGTAGTAAGTGAGCAAAGAGGGGCATAATACGTGGAGCTAGAGGTACGAGACAAGGTGCTCCTTTCAGTGCTCCAGACAACACACAAGTGAACACATCGTCAGTCGCAGGAATATCAGACCTGTCATCAGTTGGTCGGTTCCTGTGCGTCTCATTTCTGAATAGCGGCACCAATCTGTTCTTCAGTGGTTAACACACCCTGCATCCAGTGGTTTTACCTCCTCTTGCTCTCAGTCACGCGCACAAATATCGTCATCATCTTTATCAGTCCAAACTGAAGCACACATGGGCCAAATGTCAGAAGACATTTCAAAAGATTAAGAGGCCAAAGAGAATAATTTTATCTACTGTAATGCCCAATCGCTCATGCCCTCAGAGAAGGAGAAGGAAGCTGGTCCCTCTCTTTCCGCTGGACTTGCCATCTTTAAGGTGTGAAAATTACAAACACAAGAGTAAAATGGCGTGGAACCCGGTGTATGTTCTCCAGACCCTTCCGTAAACATGGAGTTGTGCCTTTGTCAACATACATGCGCATCTACAAGAAGGGAGACATTGTGTACATTAAGGGTATGGGCACCATACAAGAAGGTATGCCAAATAAATGCTATCATGGCAGGATCTACAATGTTACACAGTATGCTGTGGGTATAATTGTGAACAACCAGATCAAGGGTAAAATCCTTGCCAAAATAATCACATTTGCCACTCTAAGAGCAGACATAATTACCTCCAGCGCATCAAGGAAAACGAGAGGAAGTAAAAGGAAGCCAAGGAGAAGGGCCCCTGGGTGGAACTGAAGCGTCAGCCATATGAACCAAGAGAAGCTCACTTCATCCGCACTCATGGAAAGGAACCTGAGCTCCTTGAGCCCATTCCCTATGAGTTTATGGCATAATGTCACAATATCCTTTGCAAATATTCTATTGTTGCTTAAGCATAAGGATGTAATTGTAACACCCGGAGTAGTGGATCCTCTGGACCACCGCAAGCGGTGGTAACGGCCACGCCAGGGAGTGGAGTCTAAGCAGGTCCCAGTAATCACCAGAGCCCGCCGCAAGGCAGGATGGACTTGCTGCAGCGTGAGTCCTGCCAGGTCGCTACTCCTGACGCGTCTAGCCTGCGGTGGCAGCCGAGGTGCGGTGAAGTACCCAAACGTGTAACGTAACTCGAAGTCGTGGACAAGCAAACAGGTCAGGGCAGGCGGCGAAGGCTCATAGTCAGGAAGCGTAGCATAGAGTCGGTACACATCAAGACAAGAACGCACTTCCAAGCATGCTTTCTCTAATGGCCAGGGGCGTCGCTAGGCTGTTTTATTCGGGGCTCGGGCCCCGAATAAAACACCCTGTGCCCCGAGTCTCCCGGGCTCCAGGCCGCTGCCGTGGGCCTGGAGCACCGACTGGCCCTTCAGCTGCATGTACGTCCGCTGGACGCACACACAGCTGAGGGCTTCTGCGGGGCAGAGAGCGAGCGCTCTCTGCCCCGCAGACAGTGTCGGACCCGCAGGTCCGACACAGCGGTGCCGCCGACTCCTCGCAGCGCTGAGGACCCGCCGCGGCCCCGTGCGCCTCAGCCGGCAGTGTCGCGATGATGTGATGTCGGAGCTGCCGGAGGAGCGCGGGCTGAAGATGACAGAAGAGGAGCGCGCTCGCCGGGGGAGTTAAGGTGAGTATTAATGTTGTTATTTTTAACGCGTTTACCTGCCTCAGTGCCCCTATATACTGCCTGGGGCCCCTATAATGCCTGCCTGTGGCCCCCATATCCCTGCCTGTGCCCCTATAATGCCTGCCTGTGGCCCCCATTCCCTGCTGTGGCCCTATATGCCGCCTGTGGCCCCCAATAACTGCCCGTGGCCCCTCCAAACGTGGGCCCCCTTTACGCCTGCTGTGGCCCCTTTTCCCTGCCTGTGGCCCCCATATCCTGCCTGTGGCCCTATATGCCTGCTGTGGCCCCCATATTACTGCCCGTGGCCCCATATACTGTCTGTGGCCCCCATATCCCTGCCTGTGGCCCCCATATACTGCCTGTGGCCCCCATATCCCTGCCTGTGGCCCCCAAAATACAGCCTGTGGCCTTCCATATACTGCCCGTGGCCCATATCCTGCCTGTGGCCCCCATATCCTGCCTGTGGCCCCCATATACCGCCTCAGTGACCCATTTGCTGCCCCAGCGACCCTATATTCTGCCTCAGTGCCCCTATATACCTTCTTGTGGCCCCTATATATGCCTCAGTGCCCCTTTATACTGCCTGTGGCTCCATATACTGCCTCAGTCCCCCTTTATGAAACCTGCCTGCGGCCCATTTAACTGCCTGTGCCCCCCTATATACTGCCTTTGGCCCATATACCTGCCTGTGGCCCCCATTTTCCTGCCTGTGGCCCCTATATACCTGCCTGTGGCCCCTATATCTGCCTGGGGCCCCATATACTGCTTCAGTGCCCCTATATACCTAACTGAGGGGACTGCTATACCTATAATTAAGGAGTTACTGGAAATGTGAGGAATCTAAGATTTTTGTGTCCAAATCCTCAGGGACGAGTTTTGGGCCCGGGAGCAATCCAGCATGAAGGTGTGAACCGGATGGAGAAGAAAAGGAAAGTGAACGACGTGGATCAGAAAAGACGTCTCCGGTGAGTCACTAAATTTAACTGCAGTGTAATAACTTATATGTATGCAGAGCATCTACCTACAACATAGATCTACCACTATCTGGTCCCTGTATGGCCGTAATATATGTCTCTAGGGCCTTTTGTGCAGTGGTAGTCACATGTGGGGGTTGCGTTCAGTCAGGTCTGGCAGGATTATTTTGAGCCTTAAGTAGTAATAGTTTGGGGTCTGGGTTTTTTAGGAGGGTTTTAGTAACAATCACACGTCCGGTATATTTGCTCCATGTGTAGTTGTATGTTTTGGGGACTGTTTAGGGGTATTGTCATATGAAGGTGAGAAGTTCTGAAAAAGTAAATTTGTCATTGGTGATTTTTACTGTACAGTGACTGCTGAGGAGATGGACTGGATCTGTGTGGGATGTGCAGAAAATTAGTGACAGGAACAGAAGGTTTTTCTCTGTAAAAAAACATCCAAGTTCACAAAGAGGCGCGAAAAATGTCGGGGTGAACCCAGCCCTACCCAGAAAAACACAAAGGGCCCGACCCCGGATGTTTTAGGACCCTAGCAACGCCCCTGCTAATGGCATAAGGCACCAGGGGCGTCGCTAGGCAGGTTTATTCGGGGCACAAGCCCCGAACAATCCTGCCCGTGCCCCGAATCTCAGCCCGTCGGGTTGCAGGCAGCTGCTATGTGCCTGCAGCACCAACGATCTATTGAGCTGAATGTGCGTCCCCTTGACACAGACACAGCTCAGAGCCGTTCTTCAGTGCAGGCAGGGGGAGCGACTGCAAGAGGTGCCGGGCGCTTATCAGGGAGGAGGGGGCGCCTGTCATCACTGAGGCTCCTGACTGTCACGACTTCCTGTGCTGTAGCCGTGCTCAGCAAGAGAGCCTGACAGCCAGGAAGCAGTGAGTGAGGAGCTCCACCCCCTGCTGTGCGGCTCCCGGGTCCCTGCAACTTCACAATCTTCAATATGGAGCCAACAGCAGCATCATCATCCACAGGTGCCCAGAGAGGTCTCAAGTGAGTGAGTAGTATAATAAGGGCAACACAGCATAATCTTCATGAATATTAACTGTGCTGAATGTATATATGTGTGTGGATACACTTACGTGTGTGTGTCTATATGCATGTGTGTATATGCATGTGTGTGAATATGTATGTATATATATATATATATATATATATATATATATATATATATATATGTGTGTATGTATTGTATGTATGTATGTATTTGTGTATGCATGTGTGTATGTATATATGTATATGTGTGTGTATAAATGTGTGTGTGAATATGTGTATGCATGTGTATATAAATATGTATATATATATATATATATATATGTGTGTATAAGTGTGTGTGTGTGTATGTGTATAAATGTGTGTGTATAAATGTGTATGTGTGTGTGTATATATGTGTGTGTATAAATGTGTATGTGTGTGTGTATATATGTGTGTGTATAAATGTGTATGTGTGTGTATATATGTGTGTGTATAAATGTGTATGTGTGTGTATATATGTGTGTGTACAAATGTGTATGTGTGTGTGTATATATGTGTCTCTATAAATGTGTATGTGTGTGTATATATGTGTGTATATATGTGTGTGTATAAATGTGTATGTGTGTGTATATATGTGTGTGTATAAATGTGTATGTGTGTGTATATATGTGTGTGTATAAATGTGTATGTGTGTGTATATATGTGTGTGTATAAATGTGTATGTGTGTGTATATATGTGTGTGTATAAATGTGTATGTGTGTGTGTATAAATGTGTATGTGTGTGTATGTGTGTGTATATATGTGTGTGTATAAATGTGTATGTGTGTGTATAAATATGTGTGTGTGTATATACAGTATGTGTGTATATATATGTGTGTATATATATGTGTGTATAAAGTGTGTGGGAAAAATTGTGTGGAAAA